>JBAMCF010000006.1:0-139382 GCA_037075285.1 Drosophila lutescens | reverse complement strand
TTGAGAGATTTTGAAATTGTACTTGAAGTTTGAAGTTTAGTGTAAGTTAGTTTAGGACGAAGGCGGGTGCACAATAAAGTTCTCTCTCGCTCTCTGCGAATTCGCCCCGTCTTCGTCAACTGTCGTTAAGTTAGGCTCTAAGAACTTTGTTAAAATATAGTCGTACAATCGTTGAAATTGATTTAGATCGACCACACGCATTATTTTTCTCGTCTTCGCTTTCGCAGTTGCCCAATAAATAATTATAACCACCAGTTTTCGTTTCGTTGTCGATTCGGTGTTGGAAAAACTATTCCAAATTTTCATGGCGCTCCCGGGTGGATTTATAATTTATTGAAGGCAACAAATTAGTGACAGTGACAGTGACACAGTGACACAGTGAAAAGTGATAGCAAACTTCATTTGCATATACAATTAATAAAAATACACAAAATCGTGTATTCTGTTGCCCGCGGCGAGTTCGGTGAAATACAATTAAATAAATAGCTCCCTAAACTTAACGTGCCGGTCGCGAAATACCTGGATTTTAACCCCACGAACAACTGCCACAATAGGAATGCCCTGCGATTGTTCTATGTGTGAAAGGAAAGTGGCAGCTGGATTAAAAGACCCCAACGCAGAACCCGAGGTATTTGTGCAAAAAATTGAAAGCTAGAGTTTGTTAACAAAACAATTTATTTGTTTCTTGTCTTGTGCTGAAAAATTGCACCTCGCTTTCAATTCTTGGCACAGACGTATCGATATAGTAGAGCTAGTTGTGCATGCATTAATTATAATAAAAAGAAAAATTGCAAATTTACACACACATACAGAAAAAATAAATAAAATTTATATCATCTTTATTATACATATATACACATACAAACATACATACACATTACATAACCCATTTGAACCGCCCTTGGATGCAACATCTAATTTGTGTTTTCTTACGAAAATTATTGCAATCACTGTCGCCCCCCACTACATTGTGTTAAAACTCGAAAAATTAATAGTTGGAAAATTCATCCCAGCCGCTATACATAACCAATACATAAGCCCTCATATACAAGCAGCTGCAGCGGTGAATTTTTTCGTTTTCGCTTTCGCTTGTCCGCCGCTAGCAACGTTGTTATTGTTGTAGGATTTTGGTTTGGCGCGCTGACGATTAGCTGACCGTTAAGTGACGCGCTACCCTGCATTCGGTCGGGTATACTGATTTGCCGTCACCACTATTAATTTGATACTACGTGGTTTGATTTAATTAAATATTTTCGTCGCTTTTGTTGTGAATAATACAACATTTGGTAACAACATTTTTCGAACAAATTTAATAATTATAGACAAAATTATTATTAACTCTCGTTGTTTTGTTTCGAAATTTATTTTCATTACCGTTCTAATTTGAATTATATATTTTTTAAAATTAAATTTATTCAATTTAATAAATTGTTGCTGGATATAATTTATTCTACATATAATTATTTATATATAATTTTTTCGTGGCCAATATATATATATATAAATTAATTTAAAAATGAGTCCAGATAAGCCAAAAAGTATTCTTGCTGACCTTAAACACAAGCTCCAAAAACCATTAAGTAGCATCCGCCGATTAAATACTCGGCTAGAAGCCGGCCAGATTCCGATTCTGGAAGAAGAATTAAATTGTAGGCTAGAAAATTTAAATGATGCAATCAAAAGGGCAAATCTATTACAAGAACAGATAGAAGATTTAGATGATGGCGATGAGTTTGGAGAAGAGTTGGAAGAGCTTTCAATAATAACCAAGGCAAAAATATTGTCGCTTCTCTCGGCCTTGAAGGCAGCTAGCGAAACCAAAACACTTGGGTCAGCCTCTGTAGCCCCAACTCGAGCTCGACTTCCGAATTTGGCATTGCCGAAATTCAGCGGCAAATACTCGGAGTTTAAAAATTTCATTAGCCTTTTCGAAACTCTCGTTCATAAAGACGATAACATTCCAGTTATTGAAAAATTCAATCACTTAATCTCTTGTCTTTCTGGTGAAGCTTTGGGGACTATTAAGGCCTACCAAGTCACAGAGAGCAATTATGAGAAAGCTTTGGTCAGTTTGAAAAAAGTGTATGATAACGAATGTTTAATTTTTATGAATAATATTTCAACATTGTTTAGTCTTCCGAAAATATCGCAACAGTCAGCGTCGTCTCTAAGAAATCTTATCGATACCGTGTCATCGATATACGGTTCTTTGTTATCGATAGGAGACGATACCAAGATTTCAAATGCAATGTTGATCTATCTCGTCTTGAACAGAGTCGACCCAGTGACCAAACAAAAATGGGAAGAACAGTTAGATTATGAAAAATTACCTCTTTGGTCCGATTTTGAAAAAATGTTAAATCGCAGATATCAGCATTTATCTGCTGAAGAATCGACGAAACCAAAGCAAGATAAAGTTACGTCGAGCAAGCCACACAATCGTAGCTCATTTACTTGTTCTTCGTCCAACAGTAAGTCCCAGCAAGGTTGTAGCTATTGCAATGCGGACGACCATATCCTAGCGAACTGTGGTCCGTTTGGTCGTCTTTCCGTTATGCAAAGGTTTGACTTTGTAAAATCTGCTTCATTATGCATCAATTGTATGCGAAAGGGTCACACTGTCTCGAAATGCAAATCTAACAAATGTCGAGTTTGTGGACGCTCGCATCACGTTTTACTGCATAGATATACAGTTTCCGAGAACAGTTTAGCGTTGCCACCACCCCAAGAGATTCTTACTCCTCCTTTAAATCAAGATCAGCCTTCCACGTCACATGTTATGCATGCGACATCATCGGACAGGGTGATTTTGGCCACGTCGATCGTAAGTGTACGAACAAAAAACGGTGAATATATTTTGGCCCGAGCACTTCTTGACTCTGGGTCCCAAACAAACTTTATAACAGAGGACCTTGCTCACCGCTTACAGATCCGTAAAGAGGAGTCGTGTATCAACTTACTTGGTATTGGCGAGTCCAATTCTCAAGTTAAGAAAAAGGTACATACAGTGGTGAAGTCGCGTATAAATGGTAGTGAGTTCTCATTCGATTTTTGGATTTTAAAATCAATATCAGGATACCATCCTGACCAGTCTGTTAATATCAATGACTGGAAAATTCCAAAGAACCTACCTTTAGCGGACCCATATTTCTACAAGCCACAAAGAATAGATTTGTTAATAGGAGCAGAATCTTTTTTCGAATTATTAGCTGTTGGACAAATTAGACAAGGTCCCGACTTTCCAACTTTGCAGAAAACCCTCCTAGGATGGGTTGTATCAGGAAGATATAAGGCATCTTCCCCTACAGAAGTTGTGAAAAGTTTTAGTTGTAGTGAAGAGCTGTTAGTATCTATTGACAGCACACTACAGAAGTTTTGGTCACTGGAAGAAATGCCATCTCTAAAGAAAATTCTGTCGCCTGAGCAAAAGTTATGTGAAGAACACTACCGGAAGACTACTCAGGTTTTGCCATCAGGTCGGTTTGAAGTAAGGCTGCCGTTTAAATCTGATCCAAATGGGTTGGGCAACTCCTTTGAAGTTGCAAAACGGCGGTTTTTGTCGCTTGAAAGAAGGTTGTCTCGAGACCCTGACATGAAGAAAATGTATTTAGAATTTATGGAAGAGTACCTTTCCTTAGGTCATATGTCTCCTACAGATAAAATTCCTTCTGCTCCACATTATGTTATCCCACACCAATGCGTTCTGAGACCCCAAAGTACGTCAACCAAGTTACGTGTCGTTTTCGATGCCTCTTGTAAATCGTCAACTCAGATCTCTCTAAATGATATTTTGATGGTTGGGCCGACAATCCAAGATGAGTTGTACTCAACGCTACTTCGCTTCCGGCTGCATAGGTTCGCCTTGACCGCCGATGTAAAGAAAATGTATCGCCAAGTGATGGTAAATGAAGCGGATAGGCAGTTTCAACTTATAGTGTGGAGAAGAGACCCCTCTGAGTCCTTGAGATTATATAAGCTCAACACCGTAACATATGGGACTGGACCAGCCCCATTTCTGGCGATTCGGTGTTTAAAAAGGTTAAGCGAGTCTGCCAAACTTTCTTTTCCTAGAGCTGCTGAAGTTATTGGATCCGACTTTTATGTCGATGACATGTTGACTGGTGCTGCATGCGTAGAGGAGTTAAAGACTATTAAGTCTGAAGTGTCTCAGGTTCTTCAAACTGCAGGTTTTGAATTGACAAAGTGGTTTTCAAACTCACCTGACGTCACCGCATCTGAGAGCACAGCCAAATCCATACCCATCTCGGACTCAGAGTCTACTAAGGCGTTAGGAATATCGTGGTTGCCCAACGAAGATGCCTTTAAGTTCCAAATTGACAATGCTGTCATGGGTCTCCGAGCGACAAAACGGAACATACTATCGGTGACATCGAAGCTGTTTGACCCCCTCGGCTTATTAAGTCCAATTGTAATCAGAGGAAAGATCCTATTGCAGGAACTCTGGCTCAATAAGTTAGATTGGGATGAGTCGATTCCAATGCATTTGGAAACAGAATGGAATATGATAAAAAATACACTGTCTAAGTTAGAAGAAATATCAATTCCTCGGTTTGTGCATACCGATCCGATGTCACCGGTTCAATTACATGCCTTTGCCGACGCATCCTTAAGAGCTTACGGAGCTTGCGTCTACATTCGTAGCAAAACTGCAGAAGGTTATAAAGTATCATTGTTGACGTCAAAGTCAAAAGTAGCGCCGCTCAAGACTAAGACTCTTCCAAGACTTGAGTTATGTGCCGCTCACCTTCTCGCAGATCTCTGTCACAGAATCAAGCCCCTATTAAAGGTACCTATCGAACAAATTGTTTATTGGTCGGATTCTGAAGTTACGCTTCATTGGATCCGGTCTCATCCGTCTTCGTTGTCCACATTTGTATCGAATAGAGTTGCGGAGATTCAAGAGTGGTCAGGTGAAGCTACATGGCGGCATGTCCCCACGAAACAGAACCCAGCAGATATCGTATCAAGAGGTTGTGACGTCGACGAAATCATACAGTCGATATGGTTTACCGGACCAGCGTATCTAACGGAAGGAGAAGAAAACTGGCCCCAAAATGCACACTTTGACCTAGATGAACAAGTCCTACTGCAAGAATCGAGGAAGACTGCGGTCGGGCTGACCGCTGCTGTACAAAATTCGGACTTGGTAGATGTCATCGAGGGATTTTCGTCACACCTTAAACTGCTTAGGGTATTCGTTTATATGTTCCGCTTCATTAGAAAATGCAAAGACAAAAGTAAAGTATTTGAAAAAACTTTGTCACCCACTGAATATAATGAAGCCTTTTTAAAAATTGTCGAGGTATTACAAAAACACGAGTATCACGAAGAAAGGGAAAAAGTCCGTAAAGGCTCCAGAGTTGGCCCAAGTCTTCAGCGATTGAATCCATTCATTCATGAAGACAAGGGGACTTGGTGTCACTTTTCGTTGTTGCGAGTTGGGGGGCGACTAGCTAACGCTCCTATATCATACGATGCCAAGTTTCCATTGTTGTTGACGAAACGCTCCCAATTTGTGCAGAGCTATGTCCGGCATCTGCACCATTCTAATTTTCATGTTGGTCCACGAGCACTTGTGAGTCTCCTTCGACAGCGAATTTGGATCGTAAACGCTCAGGAGGTCTGCAGTCAGACAGTTCGATCATGTATTCGCTGCTTCAAGTGCAAGCCTCGACTGATGACACAAATTATGGGAAATTTACCCGCAGATCGTCTCCGTGCTCTCCGCCCATTTGCTATATGTGGCGTTGATTTTTGTGGCCCTGTCTATACAACACTGAAAATTCGTGGTAGGCCTCCGTATAAGTCCTACATTGCGCTCTTTGTTTGTTTCGCGTCCAAGGCGGTTCATCTAGAAGTTGTTTCAGATTTAACCACAGATTCCTTTTTATTGGCTTTTCAAAGGTTCGTTGGGCGCCGAGGATGTCCCCAAGTCGTCCATTGCGACAACGGGACGAACTTCGTCGGAGCCAGTCGCCACTTCCAGGCCCTTCGAGAGCGGATCGAGGAGGAAGCCGACGCGATACGCGAATTCGCATCAAGAAGCGGATGCGAGTTTGCATTCATACCGCCTCGGGCTCCGCACATGGGCGGACTATGGGAGGCAGGTGTCAAAACTGCCAAGAACCTACTCCTACGGGCGGTGGGCAGCGCGCTCCTAAGCGCAGAAGAGCTGGCGACAGTGCTCGTCGGAATCGAGGCGGTGATGAACTCCCGCCCGCTCGGAGCAATCAGCCAGGACCCAAGCGACGGAGAGGCGCTGACTCCCGGGCACCTGCTGACAGGCGGGCCGCTGCTCGCCACACCAGCACTCCGGACCCCGGACCAGGAGGGTCTCAGCTGCTTACGGCGATGGCGGCTTGTCTCGTCAGTCAGGCAAATGTTCTGGCGGCGATGGTCCCGGGAATATGTCCTGGGCCTACAAATTCGGGGCAAGTGGCACCAAGAGCAGCCGAACATCAGCGAGGGAGATCTCGTCGTCGTGGCCGAGGACAACCTTCCGCCCCAACAATGGCTCCTGGGGAGAATCATCGCCAGGCACGCAGGGGAGGACGGCATGGTCAGGGTCGTCGACGTTAGGACGGGCGCAGGAGGCGTTTTTCGGCGGGCCATCCATAAATTGGCGCCGCTTCCCATTTGTTGAAGCCTGAAGCGTTCAACGGGGCCGGTGTTGAGAGATTTGAAATTGTACTTGAAGTTTGAAGTTTAGTGTAAGTTAGTTTAGGACGAAGGCGGGTGCACAATAAAGTTCTCTCTCGCTCTCTGCGAATTCGCCCCGTCTTCGTCAACTGTCGTTAAGTTAGGCTCTAAGAACTTTGTTAAAATATAGTCGTACATTCGTTGAAATTGATTTAGATCGACCACACGCATTATTTTTCTCGTCTTCGCTTTCGCAGTTGCCCAATAAATAATTATAACCACCAGTTTTCGTTTCGTTGTCGATTCGGTGTTGGAAAAACTATTCCAAATTTTCACAATGAATGGGCAAAAACCCGAGTAAAACCGAACTAATGGTTTTCACGCGAAGAACAAAGATCCCAACATACAGCAAACCAAAAATAAATGGAATCGAACTCGATCTATCGGGTAAAGCTAAGTACCTAGGAGTGATACTCGACCCGAAGCTCTAATGGAAACAGAACATCACGGAACGAGTAAAAAAGGCCAGTATAGCATTCTACTCGTGCAGGAAAATGTTCGGCAAAAACTGGGGTATACACAAAGATAATATTATGGCTTTACACAGCAGTGGTAAGGCCAATTCTCACATACGGGGCACTAGTCTGGTGGCCAGCCCTGACAAGAGCATACAATATTACCAAGCTGACAAGAATACAGAGATCAGCTTGCGCGGGAGCTACAGGGGCATTAAGATCATGCCCGGCTGCCGCGTTGAACACTATTCTGGATAAAATGCCTATCTTTTCATAAAGGATACTTCAGCGCAGAGTGCGGCCAGACTGAAGGCAAGTAAATGCTGGAAAGGCTACCACACAGGGCACTGCCGTATCTTGGAGGACAGCAACTATCTGGCAAAGAACAAAACTGATTATATGACAGCGGAGATAAAATTTGGAAACGGATTCACGACTACCTTTCCAACGAGGGAAGACTGGGAGAATGACAGAGTAACCTGACAAGATGAGGTATCACTTTATACACAACAAAATTGCATTTATACTTTTCGGAAATCTTTAAAGGTGTGGGAGCCAGACAAAAGCGACTGATACATGAGTGAACCCATGACTTCTTTTCAAAGTGTTCTTCAGGAGATTAAAAACGATCCAATAAGGAAGTGAGCTGGGGACACTGATTCTCCAGCGTTTGGATCAGCTAACGCTGGAGTGATTGGCGGCGAACTGAGTTTAGCCTATCTCAATGAGTTTGGTTGTAGCTCCTCGTACGTTGCGTTTCCTTCGGCCATGTTTTTCATCAGTAAAGTTTTTGAGGACTTAAGCGCGACTTACCACAGAACCCCGAAATAGGGCGCACGGGAGGGATAAAGCTGAAATCGAACCCTTTAGCTGCGCTGTGTTGGTGTAGCTGGCTGATACCTTCGTTGTTTAAGACTGACTGATTTAATTCAGATAGCTTTGCAGATGCTCCCACAAAATAACTCCCATTGTCGCAGTATACTCGCTTTGTCAGTCCGCGACGGCAAAGCAAGTTTGCGTTCGATGAGAGACCAAAAACAAGTTCGATACCCTGCAGTTCCATTCATCACCTTTTTGGCAGTGAATCACTGCTAAAAATTTAGCACCAAGCGCTTATTCACTAGTGAATTTGTATGAAAACAAGAGAGAACGCTATAGTCGGGTGCCCCGACAATCAGATACCCGTTACTCAGGTAAAGGGAGTGCGAGGGAGATGGAGATAGAAACTTTGAACACGCATAACTTTTTAACGAATGGTCCGATTTGAAAAATTTCTTCTACATTTCGATAGGTATTGATAAACACAATAAAACTGCATTTTTACTTTTCCGAAATATTGAAATTTTTAAAATCGTATATAAGCGATTGTGGGCGTTAGAGGGGGCGTGGCACCCTTTTGAAACTTGCGCTGCGTAGGAACTCCAAGAATCTTCATGCCAAATACCAATCTTCTAGCTTTTATAGTTTCCGAGATCTCAGCGTTCATACGGACAGACAGACAGACAGACGGACAGACGGACATGGCTAGATCGACTCGGCTAGTGATCCTGATCAAGAATATTTATACTTTATGGGGTCGGAAACGCTTCCTTCTCCCTGTTACATACTTTTGCACGAATACAATATACCCTTTTACTCTACGAGTAACGGGTATAAATAGCGATGATTTTAACACTATCAACTTTGGTAATAGTCTAGAAGAGCGGCCTGAGCAACAAAAACCGCGAAAAAAATACCCTCGATGGACCGCGATTTCTTAGGAATTTACGTGCAGAAGATTATTGGGGGAAATGCATGGTTCTCTTGTAATTGAATTTCAAAGATGCGTGTTTTGCTATAAAAACAACGTAGCATTTTCTAGGATTTTGAGGTGTTTTGTGAAATTTTGCTATAAAAAATATGGGCTTTCCGTTTGATGCCAAATTATAAGCGTTCGTAAAAATTCAACAAAAATGTGAAATTCTTTTTATAGCAGGCCAGACCCCACAAAAGCGAATTAAATATCCTCGGTGGACAGTGATTCCTTAAGAGCTTGAGCGAACTAGTCTCTCAGTTTTAAACTTTCCCAGAAGTCTTATTTCTACTGCAGGTAGTACATATGTCGGAACGTGCCGGACTGGACCACTATATTTTATGGCTCTCATAGGAATATTCGAGCAATATACGTTTTTATACCCGTTACTCGTAGAGTAATAGCGTATATTGTATTCGTGCAAAAGTATGTAACAGCTAGAAGGAAGCGTTTCCGACCCCATAAAGTATATATATTCTTGATCAGGATCACTAGCCGAGTCGATCTAGCCATGTCCGTCTGTCCGTCTGTCTGTCTGTCTGTTCGTCTGTCCGTATGAACGCTGAGATCTCGGAAACTATAAAAGCTAGAAGATTGGCATTTTGCATACAGATTCTAGGAGTTCCTACGCAGCGCAAGTTTGTTTCAAAAAGGTGCCACGCCCCCTCTAACGCCCACTATCGCTTATATACGATTTTAAAAATTTCAATAATTCGGAAAAGTAAACATGCAGTTTTATTGTGTTTATCAATACCTATCGAAATGTAGAAGAAATTTTCAAATCGGACCATTCGTTAAAAAGTTATGCGTGTTCAAAGTTTCTATCTCGATCTCCCTCGCACTCCCTTTACCTGAGTAACGGGTATCTGATTGTCGGGGCACCCGACTATAGCGTTCTCTCTTGTTTGTTATAAAGTAGTCATTTTGATTTCTGACATTTTAAAAACCAAATCTAACAAATATGCATCTGATATACCTAAACAGGACCCATCGAGATAAAGCGTTTGAAGCTCTCAAAGAAGGTAAGTATGTATTTGAACTGCAAGGGTATAAAAACTTCGGCCTGCCGAAGTTAACTTTCTTTCTTGCTGTTCTTGTCGTTTCGGCATTTTCCTTGGGACGGAATACATTTGCACTGCAATTAACTGCTATAAAAAATTGTTGTTGGGGCACGACCAAAGAGCCTAGCAACGGAACAAAAATAATTTCATCGTAAAAACAGTTATTGCTCTGCTTTTCCTCAACATCCGTCGTATGTCCTTCTCGGCAAGACCTATCAACTGTTGCTCCAAAACATTATTCGCATTTCTACTCATTATACCCGTTACTCGTAGAGTAAAAGGGTATATTGTATTCGTGCAAAAGTATGTAACAGCTAGAAGGAAGCGTTTCCGACCCCATAAAGTATATATATATATCAGGATCACTAGCCGAGTCGATCTAGCCATGTCCGTCTGTCTGTCCGTCTGTCTGTCTGTCCGTCTGTCTGTCTGTATGAACGCTGAGATCTCGGAAACTATAAAAGCTAGAAGATTGGCGTTTTGCATGCAGATTCTAGGAGTTCCTACGCAGCGCAAGTTTGATTTAAAAAGGTGTCCCCCCTATTGGTTCACAAATAGTTTTCACTACGCTTGCCTGGATGGAATTCTCATTCATGGACATTAATTTTTTTGTAGCTAGTTTTGTTGGTTGGTTTTTTGGGTTGTTTGCCCCGATCAGCGGCTCTCAATCGATTCTTAATGTGAACAGCAGAGGCTATTAGCTGGAATATACACGGAACAGCAAAACAATATACCCCTTCTCAACCGCGGTGAAAAAAAATCCCCGGCTAAAGGCGCTAGCTACCTATTTGCCTCTCGCTTACTTCTATGGTTAGCTAACAGTTTTCGTCGTACTGAGTACTAGGCTTTAAGGTTGAATGCTGTAAAATTAATAGTTTGTATTGCCATGAAATCGGACATTTTCACCACGTTTTTAAAATGTTTTTGGCTGTTCAAAGTACATATGTAATTATTTTTAATTTTATCATACCCGGCATTAATTTTTAGAAATTTGTAGACGCAGTTATGTCTTGATTTAGAAATATGAGCGTTTTTTTTTTAGTTGGCAACGGAGTAGTTTGGCCTATAAAATAATTTTTGTATTGTTCTTATTTGTTTATAGCACCTAATTAGTCGCAAAAGGTTTGACAATTCAACCAAAAAGCATCAAATCAATTTTTTTATTGATCCCATTTTACAGTAGCTCTAATGAATGAGCAAAATTGTACTTCTTATATTCAGAGGGGATTCCCTAAACTGTTGAATTGCTGAAGTGTTGAATTTTGGTCAGCTGTTAATCAGCTGTTCCATACAAAGTCAACTTTCAGAAATTTAAGCAATTCAACAGCCTCGAGGCTGTTGAAAATTTGGTTGAATCGTTGAAAACCAGAGTTGTCACCTTATTTTACTAAAAGTCATGGCAACTCTGCAACATTTTACTATTATAAGTTCGCATTATTTACTTTAAAATCAAATTAGCAATTCTATTAATAGTTTTTCTTACCTAACTAACAATTTTAGTCAGTAAGAAACAATAAAAAATCGAATTTTACATGTTTTGAGTTCCGTGAAACCTTTCAACAAATAACAAATTTTCTGTTGAATTTTCAACAATTCAGCAATATAACAGTTTAGGGAATCCCCTATCAATTTTTCTCATTGCTCATCGGTCCAGGTAGTACCTTATGAAGGTATTTTAAAATACCAAAAAAATACCGAAAGTGCCCATCGGTTTTTAGAATTTTGCTCATTTATTGCTCATTGCAGCTGACACATATCTGTCTTGCTCGCACCTACGTAAAATCGTATAGGCTGAGAAAAAATTGAGCCGAACTGTGTAGTGGAATAACCGCATAAAGACCATGCGCACTGACTGGTTCATAGGATTCCATGGAACCCTCCCGCAATAATAGCACTGTGCAACAAAATGAATGCTTTTTAAATTTACCTTGATGCTATATTTTTGAATTCGTTACGAGTTTCCAAGTTAAACTGCGTTTTCCAAAAAGTTCCACGACGCAAGGATTCTTAGCACAAGGACCTTAAAGTTCGAAAAACTGTTGCAGTTGGAGTCGATTATGGGAGGGGGTCTATCGGTAGGTTAGGACGCTAGGGCGATGGTTTCGGTGGCGCCCCCCTGTGGGGAATCTGGAGGACGATTTGGCCATTTGAAGTTTCGCTCAGGGATTACTCTCCCGTGGCCTTGAATCTGTCCAATGACCCAGATTTGGGAGAGGCAAGGGAATATGGCAATATCGCCATGATGAGGGGCAGATTGGGATAGTCGCAGCCATATTGTCATAGAAGCTGGCCGCAGCCAAAACCAGAAAAAAAATGAGAGTTTAGAATGTTAAGTGCATGACAGTTTAATTACAATTAATTATCCGTAGGGCAACCGGGGTCCCAACACAAAGGGCCCCGGAAGATTTATTTTTGGAGATAACCTCTACCCCTTCGGCTTACATAAAAGCCCTGATTTGGTCATACCACTCCATACCAATCAGCGACACTGGAACGTGCGATTCTAGTCAACGACACTGGAACCACTCACCTTGCTTTCTTGGACGCCGCCAACGCCAGGACACAAACCCCGGTGAGTCCGTTCCGGGACATCAGTCCCACTCGCCTTCGGGACCATCCGGCGGCAGTTTGCGCGGCGGTGAGCAGCCACGCCATTCATAAAGGCCACCACTGTTTCTTCGGCTCCAGGCCTCCATTACTGCTGATCTCCGGCGGAATAGTTGTCGGCTGGGGCATCGCCTCGCCCTGTGTCAAGCTTCGAAGTGGCTAAAATCATGAAATTTGAATTACATGGGTACCTTTGTTAATCTTAACCTAAAAACTTCCCGTGTTCCTATTGTAAAGTTGTCCGGATTCAGACCCGAAATCCGTAGTTGTCCTCGGTGTTGCCCGTAAAAAAAGGTTGCGAGCCTTGGTTTACGGCGGGGGGAGATTACAGCGCGTGTTTACGTATTTTGGTCTGTCCCTTCTTTTCGCCAGGAGCTCCTCAGAATTAGGTGTCCTTGGTTGCGCCTTAGCCTTTTCCCAGAGATGCAAGTCTTCAGCTTTGACCGCGTAGATTTTAAGACGGCGGCCAACTGTGGTATTCAATGCTAAAGAAAAGATAAATTAGTTAATGGGAGTACAATAATAAGAATGTTTATAAGTTATAAATTATAACGTACTTACTGCGAATATTAAATTGTATATGTCCACCGAAATGTGCGAGTGAGTTGTCGTTGTGGGGGAGATGGTACTGTCGTAAGGCGCGAGGAGTGACTCCGAAAATGGGTGATGCCTCTGCGGAATCCTCCGGGGCATCCTTGGTTGGGTTGGCGTGCTCGGCTAGGTCAGCAAAAGCCACCAAATTCTCAATATTTTCGTCATTTGTAGAAAATGTCCATTGTTTACGTTTTGTCTGTAGTGATGACCGATAGTTTAGTGATGTGAGACCGGGTAGTCGTCGATATTTATGTTGCGAGCTGTGGCATTAGGGGGACTCCGCCTTGAGAGAAAACTGAGCTAGCGGCACTGCCAAAGGGAAAAATAGCAGTTCGTAATATAGTGGCGCCCAATTAAAACACTAAATTGTCGAGGCGACGACGTCTCGCCCATTGATTGCCCTGACTCCCCTCGTCATACCCAACGGTGGCTTGCAATATTGGTTGCAATTGCATAGGAGGTGAATACCGGGAAGTCAAACGGCGTTCAAAAAAATGCACAGGATAGAAGGCTTGGTCAGCAAATTTCCCGACAAATTGCTCCTGGTCACAGGTTTTCCAGTAAACCAGTGATGGCATCCCGGCAGAAGCCAGGTTTTGCATCATGGGGTACATCGTGTGATAGAAAGTACACTGAAAGAAATCTGTGATAAATTCTGTGATATAGTACGTTAAATAGCTTGTTTGTTGTTAATTATTAATTTAAAATTTTGTTTTGTTTAGAATGTATTAAATTCCTGGGTTTTTCTCCCCGTCCTGAATTTCTAATTTGATGTCGGTTTTAAACTTAATTGGTAATCGTGACCCGTATCAGCCCGACGCGCTGCACGGTTACCGCGATTTAAAATAGAAAATGACGATGGGAAGGAAAAGCCAACAGCAGTAAAACCAGCCAAAGTTCTTAACTGGCGGCTATCACCACGAGTGACAGCCAGTCCAGTTGACGTCCAAATCTGAAAAGAAAAGGGTAGGAAAGTTTGATTAGTTGTTATATATTTTCACGTTTTTTTATTCTTATTCATTTATTCTTATTTATTTATTATTGTATTTGTTCATTCTTATTTATTTATTTATATTATATTCATTATTGTATATTATTTGTTATTATTTATTGGTTTGGGGTTATTGAGTAGTTAGGGAAAGAATGGATAAACATACGTAGAATAGGCCATCAGCTAAGGTCGATGGGTCATTCCAACGTCGACGAAGACGCAATCTGGTCCACTGACGGTGAGGGCGCTGCCGGGTTGGTGCGAATGTCGCTGGCTGGGGGTTTACCCAGAACGCCGGTAGGCGGTGGTCCCGTGGAACGGATTAGGGATCAGGAGCTAAACCTGGAACGAGATTCAGCAGCTGAGTCGGCGGCGAATACAGCTCCAGCACAAGCCGCCCAAAAATAACGCGCGTCCCAGGAGCCGAGAGTTAGTCAGACGTTGATGGAGGAGATCAGGAACGGATTCATGGACATGATGAAGTTGCTGAACGACGTCCTTAGGCCAGCCGAGAGCAAACCGCAGCCGCTACAGGAGAGCGAGGATCGCCAGGGATCACTGTTGCCCAGGCCAACGGGTCCAGAAGTCGCCCCAAGTGACGCAGCAGGTGAAGTTCAGCAGCAGGAGACGAACAGAGGCATCCGAAGGACTCCGGAGCTGCCACCCACGCAGCGACCTCGGCCACTGGTGAACGAGTCTCCGTGAATCGACAGCAGCCTGAGCCAGGAACCGGAGTACCATCCGCCAGGCAGGAACAATCGCCACGCACGGCAATGGCGTATCGAGGTTCGCAGAGCTACAGATTTTCTTATCCAATGAGTCTAATAGTACAATTATAATCAATACAATATTACCAGAAGAAAATAAATTAGAACAACAAAGCTGTATGCTTTTATGTTTTTAAAAAACTTTAACATCAAAACAAACCATGAATCCGTTTGCCTCTGAGACCTCCGGAAAGTTGGCCAATTTCAGCATTTTTCGAACATTGAGGTCCGGTCCTTGTGCTAAGAATCCTTGCGTCGGGGAACTTTTTGGAAAACGCAGTTTAACTTGGGAATTCGTAACGAACTCAAAAATATAGCATCCATCGTGGTAAATTTTTGGTGTTGCATAGTGTAGATAATGGGTGGAAATAAGGTTTATAATGAAAAAGACGAAGAAAACCACAGATCCTGTGGATGATAGAAACCGAAGATCTTCTGAAGTCAGCCAATGAACTTATGTCTTATGACTGGTGTAGCAAAATAAAAATATTTTTTTTTTTTTCGATGTGCATAACAGAATGTTTATTGGCGAGTGTTATGTGAAACTTAATTCACTTTCAACCATGGTAAAACAAAAGTAGTGAATAAAAAAAAGACTGATTACAAAAATTGAGCAGTGATGCAGTCTATGCGTCTAACTCTGGAATGAGTTTCCCACAAGCGTGCCGTCTAAGTATCCAATTGTCTGATGGGTGCAATCTCTTTAGTCTTCTTCTGTTCATAGGTCTGGAAAGTGTGAAAGCAAGTCTGTTTGTGTGGGAGATGAGTCTTGATCTGTGGCGCATGGCAGTATTGGGGATAGATTTACAAACAGGATTAATTTTAAGTTCTCGAAAAATAGTAGTGTTTCTTGTATAGTATGGGGCGTTTATCATATGTCTTTAAATTTTGGATTGGCAGGACTCAACTCTTTTTATAGAAGTATTACAGGCAGTGCCCCAGAAGTGTATACCCCAATGTAGACTAGGCATCAAGATTGCTTTGAAGAGCCGGGTTTTCGCCGTGATCGACAGTCCACTGCCCGGACGAAGAAGCCATCTCATGTTCCCCGCTTTTTTCCTTACTGAAGTACAGGTTGCCACAATGTGCTGCTTCCAGGTAAGCCGCCTGTCCAGAGTAAGTCCAAGCTACTTAACCGTGTCCGAGTGCATTATTGGAGTCCCGTCTAAGGTTAGGCGATAAGTGTTCAGCCTGTTCAATGAAAAGGTGGCATGCTGAGATTTGGCGATGTTCCACCTCGAAGCCCAGGCCTCAAACTCATTTAGCTTGACCTGCACCATATCTGTCGCCTCTCTTCGCAGAGCACTTGTCGTTAGAAATGCTGTGTCATCTGAATAGGTAGCTGTCAAAACATTCCTTTTAAAATATTAAATAATTAGAATTTGTCGTCAATTTTTTTCAGTGGCAGGCTGGTTTTATAGAAAAAGGTTCTTCCAGCGATGTAATATTATTTGTAATTATTAGGACTTTAAAACCGCTAGTGCGTACAACTCAAATTAATTAAGAATTAGTGAGAGCCATTGATGCACTCAGAATAGTTGCAAATAAAAACTATCATCCATTGTAAAAGCAGGCACAATATTTTTAGTTTGCAAATGGATTTTTTTTTTAATTTTGTTAGATGTTGCAACTTTTTTTTGGAATAATAACAGGAAATGTAAATTTGTATACAACAATTTTGTTAGACCAAGCTAAAATTTTTAAAATTATTTCAGCGGGATAACAACTGACTATGTTAACGGGCTTGAAACATAAGAAATTCCATTTGAGAAATTCCTACTGAGGGGTAAAGAGGCCTTAAGGAAAACTAAACAAGAAAGGAAGCTTACTTAGGCAAGCCGAAGTTTATATACCCTTACATTTAAAATAAAAAGTCAAAGATAGCAATGTACATTTTTATTTTTAACAGTGAACTTAACGCTTTGTTATGTTTTCTTTAGAATATTTCAAGGCGCTAATTGTTAACAGTGGCGGCATTTTGAATAATTTGTAGAAATTTTTAACAATTTTTCAAATAAAACTTTTGATATTGTTGAGCCGAACAAGAAACTGTTTTCACGTTGATCTGTTTTAGCGTTAAGCTGAACCGAAAACTTTTTTATTATTTATTATTATTATTAGCTTTGAACTTAACTCTGAGCACTGAACTGAACACATGAACACTTTGAACTCAACTGAACTGAATACGTTTTGGTTGTCATGATTTCTAATTGTTCAAAATCACCACGCCTACATAAAATTTAAAATAAAAAAATCTTACTATTCCTATGGGAGCCTTAAGATATAGTGGTCCGGCTCGCTCCGACATATATACTACCTGCAATAGAAAGAAGACTTTTGGGAAAGTTTCATTGCGATAGCTTTAAAACTGAGAGACTAGTTCGCATAGAAACGGACAGACGGACAGACGGACATGGCTAGATGGACTCGGCTATTGGTCGGAAACGTCTCCTTTACTGCGTTACAATATCTGACTGAAATTATAATACCCTCTGCAAGGGTATAAAAATTAGTTTTCCTGAAAATAAAAATGATTACAACGGAAAAATTATTACAATTTGAACGATAGTCTGTGAAAGTTTTTTTTGTTTTAGTTTTAACGTGATATTATGTTTGCCAAAACTGTAATTTGCCCTACAATTTAATATGTTGAATTTGTTGAATCGTTGAAAACCAGAGTTGTCACCTTATTTTACTAAAATTCATGGAAACTGCGCAACATTTTACTATCATAAGTTCGAGTTATTTACTTTAAAATAAAATTAGAAAGTCTATTAAGTAAGTAGTTGTTCTTACCTTGCTAAAGGAAATTTTCCACTATGCGGTTATTTTGGTATTTTTCGGTATTTTCGATTGGCAACGCGATAGGCGGACGTGAGGTGTTTCCTTTGGCAAACACGTTTGAAAACAGCTGTTTTGCTATTGTCATTTGCGAGCTGAAGTAAACAATGGATTTAAATAATTTGTTATTGATAAATACAATCTCAAAACAGCATTTGAACAGCGTAAATATATGTGGAAATATTGCTGCAATGATAAAAGCAGTTACCACATCCCACGTTATGCTGCTTGAGCATCTGTTGCCAGCAGTTGGTGGAGCTCCAAATAAAGATCGGGTAGCGGCAAACAAATGCGTCAGAAACTGTTCATGGGAGTCCAGACGGCAGAAAGCAAAAGGATCTGCTGCAGAAGGCGTTAATAAATATAGATCTGAACAGGCATTTAAATAATTCTCTGACACGACCCGCGACAGCGTAGCTGCAGCTTCTGCGGCGTCACGTCAGTGAACAGAATCCGAGCCGGGGCTGAAACGCCTACGAGGACATTGTGCACAAGAAGGAGGGAGATGTGCCCTTTTCCAGCAGTCGCCTCTCAACGTGTGTCACTTGAATATGGAATGGCCATCTATTGTCGAAGCAGATTTTGTACCTGCGCTCAAATGCGACCAGGAGGTCGCCTTGATCATGGAGCCGGGGAAGAAGGCCCATGTGCCTGCGCTGCAACGACCAACGGACCATTCCATTGGATAAACGTACTGCTACTACCCTTTATGCGCTTGGATCATCCTCGAAATACTGAACTATTGCCAGATCATTTGGCATATCAAAAACCAAAATTATACGAAATTAAGTTTAATAGAAATCTGTAAATAATTTAATATCAACAATAAATGTTTTTAATTTACCCGCTTCTTATCAGTTTCAGGTACAGAAAAATTATCATGCCTGGTTAATACTGCTTAAAAATACCATAAATTTGACTTCGCAGCTCTGTAACGCGACAATTTTCCAACCTCTCCTCCCCACCCAGGCCAACAAGTTTGGTATGGGATTTGGGCTCGTTCAACGGTAAATGGATGGAAACGCGACGCGTCCATAATGAGCAGAGGGCATTAAAGTTCTATACCTCTAAAAAAAACACCCGTTATTAATGAAAACAAAAATACTGAAACAAAATATCAATGGTAAAATGCAGTAATATCGAATTGCTATTCTTAAATATTTAAAGCAAAGCATTTCTTCGCATAAATATTGGTATCCGTTATAAGAGTTGTCTACTGTGAATAAATCGCCAAGAGTATTTGGTTTTTTATTTACCTTTTCGTAACTTATACAAAGTATAGATCTTAACCAAAATGATCATATTGGTTGTTGGAGAGCTATGTATATCTTTCAGCAATTTTTTGTTCTATTTTTTTTAAGAAAACAAGTTTATTTTCTAGATTTACACGCTAATCGATTTGGAATTTATTTACATGCTCAACCCTGTATGACATTCTATATTTAAACAATATGTTTTGGACAAAGTACTAATGTTGTGAAGAAAATAAGTGTGAGGATTTGTGTCGAAAAATTAATTTGTTTGTTTCTGTTCTGTGCAGTTGATACCTTACGCAAGCAATAAGAATTTTTTCGCAAGTTTTTTTATATTTCTGAAGTAGTTGGCATAGGGCAATATACTGTTGTTTTTGCGGAAATTGAGGAAAAAAGTTATGATAAAATCTTTTCTCGGCTTGTATGCTAAATATCTATGGAATTTTTAAATTTAAAATAAGTAGCAAATATAAAGGTATGTCTAATTTTCAATTTGAATTTCCGCAGGCGAAGATGCGGGCTACCGACCCTGCTAGTTATTAATATTATTCTAATCAAGGTGAAAAATTAATGTTTATTATACCCGTTACTCGTAGAGTAAAAGGGTATATTTTATTCGTGCAAAAGTATGTAACAGCTAGAAGGAAGCGTTTCCGACCCTATAAAGTATATATATTCTTGATCAGGGTCACTAGCTGAGTCGATATAGCCGTCTGTCCGTCTGTCTGTCTGGATGAACGCTGAGATCTCGGAAACTATAAAAGCTAGAGGATTGGTATTTGGCATGAAGATTCTTGGAGTTCCTACGCAGCGCAAGTTTGTTTCAAGAAGGTGCCACGCCCCCTCTAACGCCCACAATCGCTTATATACGATTTAAAAAATTTAAATATTTCGGAAAAGAAAAAATGCAGTTTTATTGTGTTTATCAATACCTATCGAAATGTAAAAGAAATTTTTCAAATAGGACCATTCGTTAAAAAGTTATGGGTGATCAAATTTCTATCTCCATCTCCCTCGCACTCCCTTCACCTGAGTAACGGGTATCTGATAGTCGGGGCTCCCGACTATAACGTTCTCTCTTGTTTTTTTTTAGCGATTAACTGCTAATTTAGACTTGAACAATAAAACTAACAATTAGGCATTAAATGCGGCATACAATAATAAATTTACATGTTAGAACTTAGGTAATTGTAAATTTTACACGGTAAAGAACTTTAAAGGCATTTTTCCACTTTGCGGTTTTTCCGGTATTTTTCGGTATTTTCGATTGGCAACGCGATAGGCGGACGTGAGGTGTTTCCATTGGCAAACGCGTCTGAAAACAGCTGTTCTGCTGTTGTCATTTGCGAGCTGAAGTAAACAATGGATTTAAATAATTTGTTATTGATAAATACAATCTCAGAACAGCATTTGAACAGCCTAAATATATGTGGAAACATTGCTGCAATGATGAAAGCAGTTACCACATCCCACGTTATGCTGCTTGAGCATCTGTTGCCAGCAGTTGGTGGAGCTCCAAAAAAAGAGCGGGTAGCGGCAAACAAATGCGTCGGAAACCCGGGAGTGCTGAAAGCAAAAGGATCTGCTGCAGAAGGCGTTCATATATATCGGTCGGAACATGCATTTAAATAAGTCACTATCACGACCCGCGGCAGCAGTAGCTGCAGCTTCAGAATCTGAGCCGGGGCTGAAAGGAGTACGAGGGCATTGTGCGCCAGAAGGAGGGAGATGTGCCCTTTTCCAGCAGTCACCTGTCAATGTGTGTCACCTGAATATGGAATGGCCCACTATGGTCGAAGCTGATTTTGTACCTGCGCTCAAATGGGACCAGGAGGTCGCCTTGAAGGACGAATGGCGGGCGCACGTGACCAAGAAGCAAACCTAATGATCATGGAGCCGGGAAAGAAGGCCCATGTGCCTGCGCTGCAACGACCAACGGGCCATTCCATTGGATAAACGTACTGCTACTACCCTTTATGCGCTTGGATCATCCTCGAAATACTGAACTATTGTCAGATCATTTGGCATATCAAAAACCAAAATTACACGAAATAAAGTTCAATAAAAATCTGTAAATAATTCAATATCAACAATAAATGTTTTTAGTTTACCCGCTTCTTATCAGTTTCAGGAACAGAAAAATTATCATGCCTGGTTAATACTGCTGAAAAATACCACAAATTTGACTTCGCAGCCCTGTAACGCGACAATTTTTCACCCTCCCCTCCCCTCACCAACAAGTTTTGTATGGAATTTGTGCGCGTTCAACGGTAAATGGATGCAAACGCGACGCGTCCATAATGAGCAGAGGGCATAAGTTACCTCAGGGGAAAGGATATCAGATAAAGTATTGTAATTGTGGCAAAGAACACGAAAAGGTTCGTGTTGAGCGTAGTTAGACCTACATATTGG
The DNA here is from genome assembly GCA_037075285.1 of Drosophila lutescens. NCBI lineage: Eukaryota > Metazoa > Arthropoda > Insecta > Diptera > Drosophilidae > Drosophila > Drosophila lutescens. The sequence continues at coordinate 117,889 of JBAMCF010000006.1, read as the reverse complement.
CAAGCGCAAAGGTCGAAATGTGCGTGTACATTTTGAAGGAGCCGTGAGATCCATATAGGAAAGCAGAGTTTGTGAATCAACTAAACCGCGAAGAAGCTTATGAACAAACATAACGCCATTACAAATTCGTCGATGATATAAAGTAGGCATGTCAATTAATTGTAGCCTACTTCGGTAAGGTGGCAATAATCTAGCAGAGTCCCAATTTAAATTACGCTATGCAAAAATTGCTTGTGAATAGATTCAATAATATCCTGTTGTTTCATGTATTGTGGGCTCCAAACACAAGAACAATACTCCAAAATCGAACGCACTAACGATGCATACAGAGTCTTGGTAGTAAACGGGTCATCAAATTCCTTGGACCATCGTTTTATAAATGCTAAGACACCTTGGCCTTGTTTACCATGGCTGCAATATCATTATTGAAACACAGTTTGTGATCAAAAAGAACACCAAGGTCATTTGTCACAGAAATTCGATCAAGGGTATGATTTCCAAGGGAATATGAGACAAGATGAGGAGAGGAACGGTGAAAAGTCATAACTTTACATTTTGTATGTTTCAAAAAAAGAAGATTATTTTGGCACCAATTCTGGAATTCATCCAGGTCGAGCTGAAGGCGCGTGTGCAGATACCAGTCAGAATAGGACTACAGATTTTAACATCGTCAGCGTACATGAGAATGGAAGAGTTTAAAATTACTTGCGGAAGGTCATTTATAAAAAGTATGAAAAGTAATGGACCCAGGTGGCTCCCTTGTGGAACACCAGAAGTTACATTGACAACATTTGAAAACACATCGTTAAACAAAACACGTTGTGTACGGTTTGACAAGTAAGACGCAATCCATTTTAAAAGATTTGGGGGAAATTCTAAATGCGAAAGCTTAAGCAGAAGTAGCGAATGATTTACCGAATCAAAAGCCTTGCTAAAGTCGGTGAAAATTACGTCGGTTTGCAAGCGGCTCTGAAAACCTCGATTAATGAGAGAAGAAAAATCGAGAAGATTAGTCGTGGTTGACCGATGTTTAAAGAAACCATGCTGAGATGGTGATATAAGACTGCTGCAGAGGTGTTGCAGTTGGTGCGTGATCAGGTGTTCGAGCAGTTCGGGAATAGCCGAAAGCTTTGCAATGTCTCGGTAATTTTCAATGTCAGACCTTGAACCTTTTTTGTGCAGAGGAATAATGTAGGATTCATTCCAAATCACTGGCATTCAGATAGAATAAATAAATGTGTGATAGGGCGTGCAAGATTTTGGGCACATTGTTTCAAGATGCAGCTTGGAACCATATCGGGACCTGCTGCAAATGAATTGTCAATTGAAGACAACCCATCAAGAACATCACCTTCCGTGAAAGATGCCAGAAAAATATTGTTCGCATGTGGTAGGTTATAAGGATACGGACAACGGGGAACATAGAGTTGTGTAGAGTAAGTTGACTGAAAGAAAGAAACAAATAAGTTTGATATACCAAGATTAGAAGATTCAGCACTATGACGATAACGGAGGGACGATGGAAATGCGTTAGATTTACGTTTGGAGTTAACAAACGAGTAAAATTGCTTAGGATCAGCGCGGAAGTTTTCCTTATACTGGGAGAGATAGTTCATGTAACATTCGTGGTAAGGAATTGGGAGCGGGTGGAGGAATATTGAGCGAAGTCAACCAAAGATCCAGATTTTTAGTATTTTTTAAATAGCCTAGATTTCTTATTTTTTAAATAAGAGAGATTCCTTGTAAACCACGGAGGCTTGGAAGTTGAAGTAATAGTAACTTCGGGAACAAATGTATCCAGGGCCGAGAGGATAGAAGCGTAGAAAGCATGAACGGCACAATCAATATTCTGGAATGTATATAAAAATGACCAGTCGATCCCCGAAAGATGCAAGTTAAGATCATTAAAATCTGTTTTTCTGAAACATTTAGCACGGCACGCAGTTACAGAATCTGAACTTGGGCTAGAAAACTCAACAGGGTTGGGTGATAAGGATCTTCCGGAAGAGATATCGGGTTAGCTCTCGACACAGTTGCAAGCGAAGAATCGCTTACAAACAACAGGTCTAGAAGTCTGTCGCGTCTATTTTTTACGGAGTAAATTTGAACAAGAGAAAGATCGGTTATCCCTTCGATGAAATCATGAGTAGTGTTAGGTAACAAAAAGTTTGTATCATCGCAATGAAGCCATGAAACGAGTGGAAGGTTAAAGTCACCCATCACAATGAGGCTGTCAGCGCAGCCTAAGGCTGACATCACAAGTTGAATGGCAGAAAGGTGGCTTGAATAAACGCTTATGTCGGTTCAAGGAGGGATGTATGAGCAAATTAGGAAAATAAAAGCAGCACCTACGCGGACTTTTACTGCAATAAATTCAATTCCATCATTGTTGGCGTAAGGGAACAACTCAGAGGAAAAATCGTTTTTAACTGCTATAAGGACCCCACCCGCAAAAGAAGGACGATCCCTTCTATAAGTGGTGTACTTATGAATAAAATTTCATGATCAGAGACAGAAGAATTAAGCCAGGTTTCGGTTAAGGCGATGGCATCAAAGTCAAAGGCAGCACTATTAGTATGAATTTTACTAAGTTTACCCAAAAGACTGCGTACGTTTTGATAGTGGATGGAGAATATGTTATCTAGTTTTTTGGATCGGTAATTTTGAAACTCGGGTTGGAATCTTTTTGAAAAAATTCATGAACTATCGTCTGTTCAGGCCATAATGTAGGTTCAAGAGCTCGGGGTAATAGAGAAGCTGGAAGAAATATTTTAAATGAAGAAATTTTGCGCTCATGGTTAAAATTAAATTTGGTTACAATAAAATTTTCGGAAGTAACTGCAAGTTTAGAGCATAAATGGTTTTTAACGGCATCGGGTGTAGCATCAGGAACGAGACGGGATACAACAATAGCTCTACGAGGGCTGACAGCCCTTATACGTGATCCAGAAGACCGTGAGGGAGGCGGTGTCAGCTTGACGAGTATCCAGTTTGGCGGAACCAGAAAAACGCCAGTTTGGCGCCGTACGCTAGCAGATGAACTAGCAGTAGCAGGAGCAACAGGAGCTACTGTGTTTGGAACATCGGCTGAGATGGGTTCAACGTGAAGGGCAGCAGCAGGTTCAGTTAAGCCATGGGCAGGTTCGGTATAATCCATCCGATTAGATGTAGGCCCGGGTGCAGCGGGTAGCGGTAGATGCGTGGCAGTTATGGCAGCGGGCGCAATAGTAGAGTTAGACGCCAAGTTAGTTTCAGTTGGTGATTCGCTTAGCAGTTTCAACTCAAGAAACCGCGACTCCACAGAAAGGAATTCATTATTGAGGGCAACGAACTGTTTTCGAACCCTCTGGAAACCATTTCGTGTTTCCCTCATAAAGATGCGCATTTCCATTTCAATTCCTCGGCATGCCTCACAAGACCAGGTGAATCCAGATTTTTTGGATAAGAGATCAGCTATGCGACCATTATGGCCACCACCACCACATTTAACATGCGAGCAGTTATCGCAAAGCCAACACAGTAGGTATGTTTCGCAGGCAATGTTGCCACCAAAATCGCATTTCTTAGCGGAGCATCTCAAACTCATTTTGGCAGTTAGTTGAACCACTGTGCGGGCAGAGTACAGACCAAACTAAGAGCGATAGATAAGAGAGCATGTAGCGAGGAGCAGCGTGATCCCAGCAAGCAGCAAATCCAGCGGCGATGAGAACCACGAAGAGATGAGCACGGCAGAAACGAAAGAGAGCAGGTGCAGATGGAATCAGCGTCCGGCGAGTGCGAGCGCCAGAAGTTCCGGTACTTTGCGACAAGTAGATGAGCAATGTAACAGAGAGCGGTAGACTGCGGCAGAGAACGGGAGAGATCGGCAGAGAGCGGCAAACAGGGCCAAACAACAACAAACTAGGCAAATTGTTTGGCAATGTCTTTGCTTGCGCTTTTCGTCGAATTGAATATGTTAAAACAAATCGACAATAAAACTGTCTTATGCGACTTCGGGATTCGGAATAGAACGGCGTTGTAAAATTTAAATTTAGTAGCTAAATAGTCACAATATTATCAACGCGGGGCGGAAATATGTGGGAGCGATTGAAAAACACGTCCGACTTCAGAAAGCTAATGAAAACAACAAAAAAAATCAAAATATCAATGGTAAAATGCGGTAATATCGAATTGCTTTTCTTGATGCCTTTTCTTAAATTAGTCAAATACTTAAAGCAAAACATTGCTTCGCTTAAATATTGGTTTCCCTTATAAGAGTTGTCTACTGTGGATACCTTCAAAAAACCCCCCGTTAGTTAAATCGATAAGAGTATTTGGTTTTTATTTACCTGTTCGTTACCTATACCAAATATTGCCTCTAATTTCTTAAATCTTAACCAAAATTATCATACTGGTTGTTGGAGAGCTATGTATATTGTTGCGGTCATACGCAGCTTTAAATTTATATTCTTTCAAGCCCAGCTCAAATAGTAATAATTGCGTGGTTTTTTGACGTTATAATGTTTATTCGCTGAGTTCAATAATGTCAGATTCGTTGCGAGTAGAATCGTCGAAATCTCTGCCTTTCGACGAGATCGCGTTAGGGCCTATGTCGTTTACAAAAATATGGCTGCAGATTCTGTTAACATTTCAACTTAATTCTAATCTTCCCCAACATTCTCCCCCCGTTGAAAGAACCTGGGTAATTTCAAGAACATTCAACAGGCAAAGGGGCGATTTTGTGTATTGGCCTGCGCAGAGTGCCTTTATTAGTTTTTAGATCGACGACTCGAACCCGGTCGTCCTTTCCAGAAATAACAGCCGTAACTCGTGCTTAGTTCCAGTGCTGTGGAGGCGCTGTGTCCTCGTGAATAATCACTAGCTGGCCAACTCTGATGTTGTCTTGAGGTTGAGTCCACTTAGTTCACTTTTGCAGGGTATAAATGTAGTCGCGCTGCCATATGCGCCAGAATTGCTGCTTCAGGAATGTTATTCGTTGCCATCGTGTCAGAGAGTTGAGTTGAGATGCGTCGTCCTTAGCAGATGAAACTTGAAAGTGCTTCTCCGGTGCTGATAGAAGTGGACCCCCAATGAGTAGGTGAGCTGGAGCTAGCGCGAAACCATCGTTCGGGTCGTCAGGCAGAGGAGCGATAGGTCGCGAGTTCAATATCGCTTCGATCTCTGTCCACAACGATAGAAGTTCTTCGTAGGTCAGGTGAGATTCTGCGACATTCTTGACCAGGAGAGTTTTGGCAGACTTCACTGCGGCCTCCCAAAGGCCGCCAAAATGGAGCGACCGGGGAGGTATAAAGCTGAATTTGAAGTTCTTGCAGGCACTGTAGAATTCCAGCAAGCTGATGCTCTCGTGGCTCAAGACTGCACGTTTAAACTCCATTAGTTTGGAAGCTGCCCCGACGAAATTTGTCGCATTGTCACATACAATGCGTCTGGGAAGGCCACGGCGTGCGATGAACCTTCTGATACAAGATAGAAATGAATTAGTTGTTAAGTCAGTCACAAGCTCAATGTGGATTGCTTTAGAGGTAAAGCAGACGAAGATTGACGCATAGGTCTTGTACGGTGATTTGCTTCTTATTTTGTAGGACGTCATAAAAGGCCCACAAAAGTCAACTCCGGTGACTAAGAATGGGCGCTCTCCAAGTAGACGGTCAGATGGGAGGTTTCCCATGATCTGAGATAATAGACGCGGCCGATAGTGAAAACCACCACCTTCCTCGTTAGGTCTCGAGCATTGACAACCCGCAGCAGCACCTTTGGTCCGGCGTGCAAGTTTGACCTGTGAAGAAATTCTACGAAAAGTTTTGTGAAATTGTGATCCTTAGGTAGAATCGGTGGGTTTTTTGCTTCAAACGGGATGTGTGCGTTTGCCAATCTTCCGCCGACTCGAACCACGACCAGTGTTGCATTTCTTGCCTTGACTTCATGAAGAAAGGGTGCCAGTGCCTGCATGCTTGGCTGTAAAACTTTTTTACGTAACAAACCTATTTCTTTGCTGTATGCTGAGTGTTGAACATGTGCTACTATTCACCAAAACGTGTCAGTGAGCTAGGTCGCTGGCACATGAACTAGTTCTTGAGTGATTGGTTTATAAGTTGGCAAAACTGATGAATGCTTGCGAAGCCATTGCAGTACAGTCTTTGCATCAGTCCAGAAGTACACTTTGGACATGTACTGCTGCAGATTATGTTGAAATTTGTGATAGGTTCGACTAAGTAGAACTGCTGCTGAGACTTCTAATTTCGGGATGGACAGAGTTTTGAAGGGTGCTACCTTTGATTTGCCGATTAGAAAGTGGGTTCTAATAACACCCATATCCACACTTGGATGCGTCTGCGAATCCGTGAATTTCTCCCTTGTTGTGGGGTGATGTGAATACGAAGCGCGGAACTTGTATTTGCGAAATGTTTTGAAGGTTAAATTTTAAAAGCTTCCAAGTATTGACTAAATCCTCTGGGATCATTTCATTCCACAAAAGATTCCTTAGAACAAGATCCTGGATAAATATCTTGCAGTTCATGATTATGGGCGCAATTAATCCAAGTGAATCAAAAACTCGTTCCACTTCTGACAGCACTGTTCTTCTGTTCGGATTCTCCGAAAATTCAACCTGGTTGTGGAATACGAACAAATCCTTTGAAGGTTGCCAAGCGAGTCCGATCATCTTTGTTGATTTGCATTCATTTGGTTGCATCGGGATTTCGTTGTCAGAGGATTCACTAGAACAGCTGAGTTGCTGTTGAACTTCGTCATGGTTAATCCCGCCTTGCTGAGTAGCTCTGTAATTTGCGTCTTTTTCTGAGCAGCTTCTTCGATATCATTGGCACCAGTTAAAAAGTCGTCAACATATAAGTCCGAACGCAAAACTTGAGCTGCAAGTGGAAATTCTAATTCATATAAATTAGCGATTTGGAAAAGACTGCGAATTGCAAGAAAGGGAGCAGCTGATACACCGTACGTTACAGTGGTAAGTGTGCAAGGTGTGACTCTCAGACTCCCTCCACAGAATCAATTGAAATCGCCGATCTCTTTCATCCATTAAAAATTGTCTATACATTTTTGATATGTTGCCAGAAAGTGCATACCGATTTAGCCGAAATGAAAGAAGAGTCGTGATGAGATCCTGTTGTATGGTTGGGCCTATCATTAAAAGTTCGTTGAGGGCTAGGCCAGACGTCGTTTTAGCGCTCGCGTCGAAGACAACCCTAAGCTTGGTTGTTAGGCTTTCCGGCCGCAGAACGCAGTGATGAGGGATATAAAAATGTGGCATGCTTGTGTCCACTGTTTTTGTGCGAGACATGTGTCCAAGCTCCATATACTCCTTCATAAATTGGATATAGGGTTTCTTCAGTGATGGATTGCGATTGAGTCTGCGCTCCAGCATTATGAATCGTTTGAATGCACTATTATACGATTGCCCTAACCTTTGTTGTTCGATTTTAAAGGGGAGCCGCGCCTGAATACGGCCGTCGCTTGTGAGAGCTACGTTGTCGGAATAATGTTGCTCGCAAAGCTGCTCCTCTTCACTAAGTCTCTGACGTGCGGTTTTGTATTTCTCCACTTCCCAGAACTTGTGCAAGCATTCGTCGAGAGACATCCTTTCCTGAATGAGATTGCACTTGTAGGTTGATAAATTTATGAAGTGTGATGCGTTTCCACCGACTATCCAACCAAATGCCGTGTTGATGAATGCGGGCATTCCTGGGCCAACCTCGCACTTGCCGCTGCAAATGGCCTCGAAGAATACTTATATTCCTATGAGCACGTCGATCCTGTAAGATTGATCAAAGTTTGGATCAGCTAAAACTAATCCATTTGGAATGTCCCATTCTGAGATGTCAATTGGTTCGCTGGGCTGGTGGTTGCAAATCCTTTTGATCACGGCGAAATGAGAAGACCACTTGAATTCCGAGATGCGAGACTTAATAACTGTATAAACGTTGTAGTTTACAGTTTGAGTAGTGTTAGAAACCCCACTTATGGACGGAGAAACGCGAGACTTTGCTAGCTGGAGTCGTTTTGCAGTTTCTTCGGTGATCAGATTCACCTCGGATCCTGAGTCTAGAAGTGCCCGAACAATTTGGAAGTCTCCATGTCCATCCTTGATCTGCACTAGTGCTGTAGGTATGATGCCTCTTTTGGCCGTGCGCGCTATTAGAGACACCCTAGGTCTGCTGTGCTGGTTAGAATCAGCGTGTTCTGGAACCAGGCTTTGTTGTGGTTGGTTTGTCATCGAATCAGCCTTAGTTGGGTTGGGCTATACGCATGCAAAAGTGTGATGAGCGCCCTGACAAACCGTGCACCGAGATTTGGATGAACAATCCGTAATAACATGGTATTTGCGCAAGCAATTAAAGCAAAGCATGGGTTTCTTTACGAAGTCTCTCCGCTGCGTGAGATTAAGTGCAGAGAACGACTTGCACTGTGTGATGTAGTGACTGCCCGAGTCACAGTATGTGCAACTGGCATTTGTTGGCATTTCTTTCGTTGCTGTGTGTCGATGGCTCGACCTTTGATGATGGCGCGTGATCGGCTTTCCAAGAATTTACAGCGGTGTGTCAGAAACTTGCAGCACTCGTCCCAGTCTGGAAGCTTTTCAAATGACTGCTTCTCATCGTAGCTTAACCTTGTCTCGGCATCGACCTAAGATAGAAGTAAGTTTATCATTATAGCGTTCATGACGTCGTTCGGTGATCCCAACGATAATAATGATCCTCGGATCGCTGATGATGTGTCCACAAGGCGTTGCAATCCCGTAGCGTCTGAGTTCGAGATGATTTGTCCTCAGTGACCTGGAATGCTTGGACTACCTCCAAGGCTGCGCCTGACACACAGCTCAACAAATAATTAAATTTGTCGATAGCTGAGATTCCAGGGTCACTGTGCACGAGATTTGTAAAAGCGACTTCAAATCGCTTGTAGTCTGAATATTTGCTATCGAAGTGCGGCAACTTCAAGTTTGGCAATCGGGAAGAATGTACACTGGCGGAGGCATTCAAAACACTGACGGCTGCTGAATGGTTGTATTTACTCATTAGAGATTTTATTTTCGATGTTGGCTTCAATTTTTGAGCGCTGTAGTCGAAGGGGAGTCAATTTTGCGACAACTGCCTCTGCTGCCGAATCTTTGGTCATTTTAAACGGTCGTAGGAAAGTGCGGCAGAGTAGAGAGCTGAAAAACTACGGTTCAAAGAAGAAACGAAAAGCTAATCTAAAGGCGAAACTGTACCACGGGTGCAGCCCGGCGTTATAGTTTTGAGCAAAAAGCAGACACAGAATCAGCACGTATTGGTATGCGTAAAGCAACGGTTGTTTATGCCGTAATTTACCACCTTCAGTAAGTCTACTCACAGGTTATTGTGTGCGTGGCACACGATGTTATATTTACGGCGTAGTTTGCGTATGTGCGAATGTTGCAGGTTATGTAGCGGCAAATCTCACTGGTCGGGTAGAGGGAGGGAATCGTCTTGGTTGTACTAATCCCGCTCGTGGAGATGTTTTCAAGCGATTGCGACCTGCGCCTTTCCAATCCACTGCCGATGTTGCGCATTTGATTTGCGGGAATTCAGTGCGTGCCTTGATGATGTCTTCAATGACGATCACACTGAAGATGCTGCGGTTGCAGGCTGGCCAATGTCGGATTGGTTCCCGGCTTTTATGAAATAAAATTATAACCTCTAAACAGCCACGCGAACTTTACTATTTGTCTGGGTCCTGTCATTGTCGCCGAATTTTACGGTTATACGCAGCTTTAAATTTATATTCTTTCAAACCCAGCTCAAATAGTAGTAATTGCGTTGTTTTTTGACGTTATCACTATGGACGGCAGTCCATGTAGTGACGAAGCGCACCAGGAGAGTGTGCGAAGGCGACTACTATATATCAAATAAAAACACCTCTTAACGAGGTAAAAAACTAGTGACGATCGCACCTTCAACGTACAAAAGTTCTGATATCAACATTTGTGACGAAAAATTATTACACTCGTCATTAAATAGACTTTCTAATATTTTCTTTAATACGATCGGACTATCACAGCAGATTTTCAATTTTGCGGCTATATAATAGTAGTCGCCTTCGCACACTCTCCTGGTGCGCTTCGTCACTACATGGACTGCCGTCCATAGTGATACACGAAGAAATGAAAATCTGCTGTGATAGTCCGATCGTAATGAGTAATACACCAATCGAAAGGTATTGCAAAAACTTAAAGGATTGCATACCAAGACTTTAAGAAAATCAATTGGCTTGGGAGAGAGAGCGGTGAAAGTAAAAAAGTGAAAATTTCGAAATTTGGAGCTGTTGGGGCCGGTGGGGATAAATGCACCCTCGCAATGTTTTAGTTGTGTTCTTATTGAAAATACCCGTCGAATGAGGGGTCATACGATAAAATCCGACGCTCCGAAGCTCATAAGTTATAGCCAAAATAAGATTTTCTTCTTCTTCCCAAAATGAAAATTTAATTCTGTTTGTCAGTTTGTCCACTTGTCCAAAATATGTTTTTTAAGTTCTGAAAATTTGATATGACGTTCATCACATCGATATAAAAAACTTTTGTTCTACCACTTTTGGAAAAACTAGCTAGTTTAGCGGGAAAACAGCTATAAATAGCTAAAATTCGGAAAGCCGTAACTTCTATACTACTAAAGCTACAGACTTGTGCTGCATCTCGTTTTTTAAATGCTATAAACGCCTTCTATATGCAATTTGTGTAAATGTAATAGTTAAAAAGATATAAACAAAATTCCATTTTTTTAAACTTTTTTTTAGCTTTTTTTTAATTTTCTCAAAAACGGCTCTAACGATTTTCCTTACAACCTTAAACTGTATAGCCCTTGAGATTCCTTAAATTTTGGTATATATCATGTTTATGTAAAAAATCGCGCTTAAAAGTTATTCAGAAACGAAAATAGCCACTTTTGCCAGGTCAAAACAACTTACGCAGCCAAAGCGTTGAATTTAGTATGTGCGTATCCAATTGTTTTAAACCGTTCCATTATACAATTATTAACTTTAATAAATAAAATAAAATAAATAAATAAATAAATAAATAAAAAAATAAATAAATAAATAAATAAATAAATAAATAAATAAATAAATAAATAAATAAATAAATAAATAAATAAATAAATAAATAAATAAATAAATAAATAAATAAATAAATAAATAAATAAATAAATAAATAAATAAATAAATAAATAAATAAATAAATAAATAAATAAATAAATAAATAAATAAATAAATAAATAAATAAATAAATAAATAAATAAATAAATAAATAAATAAATAAATAAATAAATAAATAAATAAATAAATAAATAAATAAATAAATAAATAAATAAATAAATAAATAAATAAATAAATAAATAAATAAATAAATAAATAAATAAATAAATAAATAAATAAATAAATAAATAAATAAATAAATAAATAAATAAATAAATAAATAAATAAATAAATAAATAAATAAATAAATAAATAAATAAATAAATAAATAAATAAATAAATAAATAAATAAATAAATAAAGTAAGATCCCTGTTAGATACTTTCCAACGAATCACTACGGACGGCATTGAATGCTAATTGGGCAGTGAATACATTTATTTTTTGGTTGGCGAAAATCCTCATACTGAACCCTCCTCGAGGGTGCCGACTGGCAATGACGCTACAGTGCTTGCAATATATCAGGCCGCGTTCAGCTAAGATCAGGGGTCAATCCTATGTGCTCTAGTTTTTTAATAACTAAGTTATATGGGGATGACTTTTGGTCATGGTATGAGGTATACTAATATGTAAATTAAGCCCAGGGTATAAATTGTCCCTTTAAAAACTTCTGATATCAAACAAAAACACCTCTTAACGAGGTAAAAAAATAGTGACGACCGCACCTTCAACATACAAAAGATCTCATATCATAAGTTTTTTTCATGTAATATTTGTATATGTATTTATTAATAATATTTACAATTGTTAATGCCTGAAGCATTCCCAGTTTTGGCTTGGCCGAATGCAGGTCTTAGGTATCCACGTCTTGTAAGCCTGTCTTCTGAAAATATCAAAAATAATTAAGATATGAATTTAAGACCAGGAATAATAATAAGAGAAATTACCATTTTTACATCTCTATACAAAATTAAGGGATCTCTCCAGAAATTATGCCTAGTTTTCCATGGCCGATCATTTACCCTCTGGTCAGCTGTTTTAAACTAATGGGAAAAAAATGAAATATGGCCAATGCAGGCGCAACAGTACTATTCATACAACCATTTAATGAACACCGCACACCATTTACCACTGATGAAGATTAAAAACATTTCACGTGACACTGAAATGCAGAGTTTGTGTTAAAGATATCATCTGGAGGCTTTTATTTATTAATGGCGAAAATGTCTGTGGTACTAACCTCTGTAACGCTGAAATAAAGATTGTTAAGCAACAAAATTTATGTTATCACTTACCTTTTTCTTGTTTTTTAGAATTAACCGAACGATTTTTCACTTTTTTCACTTTTTTTGACGAAGTGTAAAATGATGTGACCCTGCATCATATACTTGATAATACCAAAATGCAAAATGCAGATAAATTTGGTGTTCATTTCGTTGTAAGTTAGGGTCACACCTGCCACGATCTGACGATCAAATTATTTTATTTCACAGAAAATGTTTAAAAATATAAAAAACAATAATATTTTTCTTTGTAATTTTATGGCAATCCTTGATAAATGTGATCAAATTTTTTAATCGTCTTACCACATTACCCACATTTTTTCTTATTATTATTTGTAAAAATTGTGAGTAAAATAATTTAAAATCATCAATAAATATTATGATTATAGACATTATGATTATAGTATTTAGTTTAATTTATTTGATTAAAAATTATTAATATTTTTTCTACGAATTTTAAAATTACTAAAAATTAAAGATAAATGTGAGAACAAGATTTTTGGTTTTGGTGTAAATCATAAGATTTTAAATATTCTAAGTTGGTGATTTTTTTGATAAAAAGTGGCCTGATATTACTTTCACACGCGACACCAATAGAAGTGACTTTTTTGACTTCCTGCTTAACTTTCCATTGTAGCGAAACGTGAAGTGTATTCGGTTTGGTTGAAAAGTTTTTAGTAGTTATTTGTTTATTAGCAATGAAGTGACTGTCACGCGCGACAGTTTTTTCCATCTTTTCTTAGGTGGTTTTTCTGTAAGCTGAACGTCAAAAAAAACCGTTTAAGAGCAACTTTTAAAAATACCAATAAATACCAAAAATGACTTTTTTGTCCATATTATAGGTATGGTCCTGGAAAATTATCCAAGAATACTAAAATTACATAGTTTAGTTGAGGATCCATCTAACTAGAATCAAATATCAGTGCAAAATCATATAGAAATATGTTTTTATCAAGTTTCAAGCTTTTTGGCTTGGTTGACATCCTCAGAGAATTGCCCATATGAGGAAAATTGCATCAGAAAATTTTCGTCAGTTTTTGAGAAAATCAGTTAACAGTGGTCCAACCTCTGAATCCGTCCAAAAAAAGTCCTTAAAAATCAATTTATTCATAACTTTTTTCACATAGCGTGCTCCACAATTCCGAGTTTATAGGATGATGGGGGGTTAATTGAGCAATGTTTCTGGAAAATTTCATTAAAAAACTATCGTCAGTTTTCGAGAAAATCACCTAACAGTGTTTAAATTTTAAACGGATATTAGAATCCCGCCAACTCCAGTACAAGAACCGTGGACAGCTACGACTTGAACCGCACTATCCGACCCTTTAACCGACTTACAAGTTCAATATCGACGTTAACTTAAAAATAATTATTTCGCCTTTCACAGAGGGTGCTCCATGTTGCACGGTATCCCAAAAAATCATAAATTTAATTAACTAACTACAGTAAAAGTTTCATTAAATTCTTATTGTCAGTTTTCGAGATATTCGCCAAACTGTTTGGCTGTATGGGAAAATACCCCCAATGGCCATCGGATGCATCACGTTTTCGACGCTAACTTAAAATGAATTATTGCGCCTTTCACAGAGCGTGTTCCATGTTGCACGGTATCCCAAAAAATCGCTAATTTAATGAACTAACTATAGTAAAAGTTTCATTCAATTATTATCGTCAGTTTTCGAGATATTTGCCCAACAGTTTAGCTGTATGGGCAAATACCGCCAATGGCCATCGGGTGCATCACGTTTTCGACGCTAACTTAAAATGAATTATTGCGCCTTTCACAGAGCGTGCTCCATGTTGCACGGTATCCCAAAAAATCGCTAATTTAATGAACTAACTATAGTAAAAGTTTCATTCAATTATTATCGTCAGTTTTCGAGATATTTGCCCAACAGTTTAGCTGTATGGGCAAATACCGCCAATGGCCATCGGGTGCATCATGTTTTCGACGCTAACTTAAAATGAATTATTGCTCCTTTCGCAGAGCGTGCTCATGGTTGCACGGTATCCCAAAAAATCAGAAATTAAATTAACTAACTACAGTAAAAGTTTTATTAAATTATTATCGAGATATTTGACAAATATTTAAGCTGTGTGGGCAAATGCCGCCATCGGGTGCGTAATGTTTATATTTCTGCACGTAGTGTAGACACTTACCATACTAATACATCGATACTCATTTGATATTCTAGAATTTGGCGCTAATGAGCACTAGCCATTTTAAATTTATATTTTCTACTAAGCTATAATCTTTGTAATATTTCGGCCACTAACGCTCGTTCGAAGCTAATCATTTTGGTGATTATTTTATAAACATCGGTTCCGTCGTTCCCGAGATATCCTCTATTTTACACTTAATTGCCGAAATTCGCAGTTTTTATTATGCAGCCCTCGTTATATCGCGCGACTTACAAAACAGTCTGGCAGCACTATTTACAAGTTCCCGTTATATGAAAGGGTTTATGTTTGTTTTGACTTTTGATCAAATATTTACAAATTTTACTTACTCGTTTATCTCAAAATTAAAATATTTGATCAAAAGTCATAAAGCCAGCGCGTGCCACACTTGAAGCTACACCCACCATCTTTTGTTGCTGTTAGAATCATTCGTGATATGCTACAAAATATAGTGAAAATAACCAAATTAAACTCGCGAAAAGACGGTCTGGGTAGGCATGGGTACAACCCAGCAGGAAAGTGAGAAGTTGGTTTTTGTGTTCTTGAAATCCTGTTCCTTTTTGCAGGCGGCGGTGTGGGGATAGATAATTTCTGAGCGTTAAATGGGGGTGGGTTTCTGAGTAGCATCTGTGTGATTTCTGTGGCACTACGATTATAATATTTTTTAACAAAAAATCAAAATCAAAAAATCAAATTTAAAAATCCTATGGTTTACACCAAAAAAAAAAATCTTGTTCTCAAATTTATCTTTAATTTTTAGTAATTTTAATTTAGAAATTTAGAAATCAAATAATTTTAACTAAATACTATAATCATAATTTCTATAATCATAATATTTATTGATGATTTTAATTTATTTTACTCACAATTTTTACAAATAATAATAAGCATGACTGTTGGAAATGTGGTAAGACGATTAAAAAATTTGATCACATTTATCAAGGATTGCCATAAAATTACGAAGAAAAATATTATTGTTTTTTATATTTTTAAACATTTTCTGTGAAATAAAATAATTTGATCGTCAGATCGTGGCAGGTGTGACCCTAACTTACAACGAAATTAACACCAAATTTATCTGCATTTTGGTATTATCAAGTATATGATGCAGGGTCACATCATTTTACATTTCGTCCAAAAAAGTGAAAAAAGTGAAAAATCTTTCGGTTAATTCTAAAAAACAAGAAAAAGGTAAGTGATAACATAAATGTTGTTGCTTAATAATCTTTATTTCAGCGTTACAGAGGTTAGTACCACAGATATTTTCGCCATTAATAAATATAAGCCTCCAGATGCTATCTTTAACACAAACTCTGCATTTCAGTGACACTTGAAATGTTTTTAATCTTCACCAGGGGTAAATGGTGTTCATTAAATGGTCGTATGAATAAAACTTCAGTACTAACTTAGTTGTTTAACTCAATCAAAATATTACACTTATTTCAGCCAGCACGATTGAGACTTCTTGGGACCAGAACTGTTGCGCTTGCATTTCCCGTGTGTGATTTTTTCTTTTCATAATTCCCATCCCCGACATTTAACATCTGATCAGAGGGTAAATGAACGGCCATGGCAAACTAGGCATAATTTCTGGAAAGATCCCTTAATTTTGTATGGAGATGTAATAATGGTAATTACTCTTATTATTATTCCTGGTCTTAAATTCATATCTTAATTATTTTTGATATTTTCAGAAGACAGGCTTACAAGACATGGATACTTAAGACGTGCATTCGGCCAAGCAAAAACCGGGAGTGCTTCAGGCATTACAAATTTTTAATTCCAATGCTTCGATTGTAAATATTATTAATAAATACACATACAAAAATTACATGAAAACAAGTTATTTTTTATTGTGGGAAATCAGATACTACAAAGTATTGGAAAACCAAAAAAGCAGATATTGCAAATAGAGGAAAACCATATCTGAGCACGTGTGGAAAATCTATAATGCGGGAAGTCGAAAAACCAGTGGATTTTGTCCTGCATTCTTCTGCCAGAGATCCAGATAGAAACCTCATTTCCCCCTTACTTTTTGTGTCACCCCCGTGTATTTTGAAACCAGATATGGAAGAAATGTAAGAGGTGAATGAGGTTTAGTCCCATCCGCTTATATGGAGAAACCTGATGAAAATATGTTATTTTCCAGAGGAATTTTCCCGGTGGGAAGTGCTCGTGTTGCCCATGAAAATTTTAAGATTAGTGCAATAAATTACTAATATAAACGATAAATTAAAATTTTAAAGGCCAACGTGTCAGAGCGCAAGCTCTGAAAGCTAAAGTAATTAGAATGAGAACTGTGGAGTGCCCAATGCCCGCCCCCGACCTTATCAACAATATAACAACAACTACCAGCGCAATGCCCATATTTACAACTTTGACACTAACAACAACAACCAACACAACAACAACTACATCCACTGCCCGGCATTGTCAGTTCTGACCGGCATGCTCCCTTACGGAACGTTAATACAAACTGCAAATAAAAAGAAAATAGAAATGAAGTTCAGCCAATCTACAAGCTTCAATACCTATTGCACGGCAGAATCACGGTTAAGGAACCCCGTCCAATGTTCGAATTGACAAGAATGTGATCATAAGTGAAAACACTGCAAACTTCCCGCAGTGTGCGTTGTCAGCAGAGATGCACATTTACCAATGGACTGTCCTCTAAATAAGGAGAACCAATCTGCCAAAAGATGTAGCAACTGTGTGGAAAACCACAGGGCTAACTACAAAGGTTGCCGTATTTATAAGGAGATGAAAAACTGCAGCTGGAAACCCAGCCACCCGCCAAAATCTTCCATACATACCATCAACAACGACTCCGGGAGTCTCTTTTGCTCAGGCGCTAAGCTACACCAACGGGTCTTAGCTTCAGTTCCAAATCCGACCATTGAACATACCACTCCAGGATTGTTGGAGCAACAGGCATCGAACAATACTTCGGAAAGTATATGCCTAAACACATCCCAATTACCTAGTGTTATAGAATTAATGCTGGCAACTATAACAAAAACAAGAGAGAACGCTATAGTCGGGTTGGTGTCCCGACTATCTAATAACCGTCACTCAGCTAAAGGGTGTGCGAGGGTGATAGATATATGCAATTTTTTTGATTGCGCATAATTTTTTAATGAATGGTCCGATTTGAAAAATGTCTTCTACATTTCGATAGGTATAAATATACACAACAAAATTGCATTTATACTTCTCGGAAATCTTTAAAGGTGTGGGCGCCAGACACATTTTAAAATCGTTAGCTATTATGGGCGTTAGAGGGGGCGTGGCACCTTTTTGAAACCAATTTGCGCTGCGTAGGAACTACTAGAATATGCATGCAAAATGACAATCTTCTAGCTTTTATAGTTTCCGAGATCTCAGCGAGCATACAGACGGACAGACAGACAGACAGACGGACATGGCTAGATCGACTCGGCTGGTGATCCTGATCAAGAATATATATACTTTATGGGATCGGAAACGCTTCCTTCTACCTGTTACATACTTTTGCACGAATACGATAAACCCTTTTACTCTACGAGTAACGAGTAACAGCAAACGCTGCAGGTGCTTTTGCGCACTCAAAATCTTCTCCTCGAGCTTCTAGTCAAACCAAAATCTGCTTAGATGATTAGTAATCATTGATTACTCTTAAAACATCTTTCTGGAATGCGAATTGCATTTCACAGCACAAATACAAGGCCATGCAGATCCTTGATCATTATGACATTGACGCCATGCTCATATCAGAGACTTACTTAACAAATAAAAACTATTTTCAAGCAAGCTTGATTTTATTTCTCCGGGTAAGCCTACATATTGGCCAACAGATCCAAATAAGAAACCTGACCTGATTGATTTTGCTGTCACAAGAAGAGTGCCACAGGCTCATTTTCGTGTGGAGCACTTATCAGATCTATCATCAGATCACTCGCTTCACAGATCACATCTTGCTTCACCTCTACGACCATCCTCAGGTCACAGAAAGCCCACATTCTCTAACTACTGGTAAAACAGACTGGCTCAAAATCCAGAAAGTATGTAAATACCCATATTGATGACTGCCCAAACATTTCCTGTGAAGAAGACCACGACAATTCAGTTGAAGCATTAGTAAATGTTATTACACTGGCTGCGCAACATTCCACGCACTATATAACATCTAAAAAACCATTTAATAAACATCTAAGAACTGCTGTACAATAAGAGAAGGCTTCGTCGTAAAGCACTAGAAGATAAAAAAAATTGAGCTGAACTATCCTTTATGAGGCACTCTCACCAAATAGCAACCGATATCAACTGTGTAAAGCTATGTCCACCAATAGAAAGTGAATCACCCCTACATACGCAAACAGGAACTTGGGCCCGCAGCAACGATGAGACGGCGAATACATTTGCTCTCCATCTAGAAAATGTCTTCAAACCAATTCCAGCATCGAATAGCTTTGTGCTGCCAATAATCACCAATCCTGAAACTATCCCGCAAATTATATTCCATCCAGAAGAAGTTCAAAAAGTCATAAGGTCTGAAGACAAAAAGAAAGCGCCGGGTCACGATCTCATCATATATGTATATGATGGACGTTTATGCACTACGAGAAGTACAAACAAGTGGCCCAACGACACCAAGCACGTGCTTTTTACGCCTTTTGTAAATTTGGGCAAAAATGCGAGTTCGCGAGGAAGAATACATAAGACCAATAAAGACGGGACAAATAATGAAAAAAAAAACATGCAGTTAGGAGAGATGCAAATGAGTTAAAATGTTAGTTTTTAATACGGGGATAGATGTTGAAGTGCAAATTAAATGATAAAGATTGTTATAATTTTTACATAGAACAAGAAAGGGCTCATGCAGAGTAAAATTTGATGTACATCGAGGCAAATTAAGAGGGTAATAATTTCGTGTTAGTCTAGCGGGAACATTAAAAGTTAAACGGTTTACCAGTTCTACAGAATCAATATCACCTCTTATAAGATTATGCATAAAAATGGTACCAAGCATTTTTCTACGATTTGCAAGTGTCGGTAAATTAAGCAATAATAATCTACTCTGGTAGGAAGGTAGCCTTACGTTTTGATCCCAGTTCAAACTACGAAGTGTAACGCAGTTCTCTGGCCGGGGTAGAATCTCAATCGGGGCCAAGGAACCTATACAAGAAATTTGTTTGTGCCTACGCGAGTATGGACACATAGACGGGTCTGTAGCCGAACAGTAATACTTCGCACTGCTGGCACGAAGACGTCTTAAACGTATGGAACTTTGTCCTGACTGTCAGTAACGGGCTGAGAACCGTGTTGTCAAGGACGTGGCGAACGGGCTGGAAACCGTGTTGGGCGCGGGTTAAGTGACGGGCTGAGACCGTGTTGGGCGGGGTTACCCGGCAGGACGATCAACGCGGGCGACGGTTGTAGGATTGACTACGACTTGCGGATACGGGTTGATACGGGACTGCGCTTGAGTTGATTCACGGGACTACGGGGTGCGATGAATTAAGACACTTGATAGTGCTGTTGAATTTGTAACTGCCTTTATTCATATTTTGGTACTAGCTTAAATACTATTCTACCCGGATATGGGCGTACATAACAATATAGGTAATGTGTATCGGTATTGCGCTGACTTTACTGCTTTTGCTGACCCACTGCTGATTGACCATGCGTCGGTCAGTAGGTCAGCGCACTACCGGGTTGCTGGATTCTGCTGCGTCTGCACTGCTGCGTGTTGTCGACGATTCTTCTACTGGGCGCCTGGTCGTGGTGCACTGCCGGGTTCATCAATCGGTGAGTGGCTGGATTCTGCTGCGTCTGCACTGCTGCGTTTTGTTGATGATTCTTGACTGCCGGGTTCTTTACCCGGTGAGTTGCGGTATGAGTTCCAATGATTATGGCTACATGTTGCCCAACACGACTTCCAACCCAGTTGCGTTGGGTGGTCTTCGTTGTTGACCCATGTTGAGCAACCGTGGTTACCAACATTCTCCCCCCCATTGACGGGTACCGTCAATATAAGTGTTGATCAGTGCGGGTGTTAGTTCAGTTGTCATCATGTTACTTGTTCCGACCACCGACTTGGTTGTCCAGTTTGCCTGTGAAAAAACGGCTACACGGATTCCGCACGGCGTTCGGCTCCTGTATCCGGCTGGCCCAAAAGTTTGTCGTAGAGGCGTCCAGCTCTGGATCCTCAGCCCCATTGACTTCGTTTCGCGCGACCGGCGATATCCTGCAAACCATGCCGTCCGGCTTCATCCTGAATCCGTTGTTGTAATGGATGATGGATCCGTTCTAGTCTTTCGACGTGCGGTTCTGGCCTTACATCGTAGCTCCAGTCCTACTTTGCGTGCTGCTGTTCCTTGGGACGATGATTCCGATTCTATTGACTCTGGAATCGAATGCTGTTCCGACCCTACGTGGTCAGTTATTTAATTATTAAATGTTACTTATTTTTACCGTCACCGTGTGTTGTTCTTTTTTTTTTTCCTTTTTCCTGACTTGGCAATTTTTACGTATAAATTGCGGCTCTGGGTCGTGGCGTTGTTTAGTCTTCAACCATGGTTTTCACTACTCACTCGGAACTCGTTCTGGACATCGATGGATCGCTGACCTCGACTCGGGTCTCAAATCATTGGACCTTACTGGACAATATTCCTGGCTACTTCATAAGGAAACATCATAATACCGTCCTGCTCCGAACTGAGTTTGGACCGATTGTGAACGGGCTACTCTATCCTCCAAACCATATTGTAACGGTTCACCCTGGTTATTTTATCCTCCTTCCTGACAACCGATTTGCTGTTGTCCGGTTGTCTGTCATTGCTGTTTCTTCAACTGGTCCTCCAGTGCCGATTGCTGACGTCTCTGATCTGTATTGTAGCTCCGATAGTGATTCTGGCCACGAGTAACCCTTTACCTCGTCTTTGTTGTTTTTTTTTTGTAATAAACGTTCTTAATCTATACTGCTGATTAGTGTCTTTTATTCCAACGTTGTGAGCTGTTTTACTCTGGTCATTGGAATTGGCATGTCATCAACTTGTGTGGCTGTGTTCTCCTGACACTGCACTTTTTTGCTCTTGGCTCGTCGTCTGCATATTATTATCGCTATCAATAATAACACCATTACCGAACCTACGCCAATGGTGATTAGTGTCGGGTACCTTTCAAGCTCCGTCTCTTCGTACTCTGGGTGACTGTTTTCTTGTTCCTGTAAGTGATGGACCTTTTCCTGTAGTTTAAACAGTTTTTTCTCCGTATCGCTCACATTTGCCGTACTCTGGCGGCTCTGGTTCACTACCCTTATTTGTTCAAAGAGATGTATAAACATCGTTGTCGCTGCTTCTGTTATTGTTGATCTTCCTTCCGGATGGCCTTGCAGCGTGATTATTTGACTTCGAGCAATGCAATCCGTATTAATGGTCAGCTTACCGCTATTGTTGATCTGGATTTGTCCCCGACTTTCGCCACACACATATGTTAGCGTTATTTCATGTGTCGTCGCAAAAATCCATGTGTTTGGGGCGTCGACTGCGTACCATACGCATGATGTGCTGACTTCCTTTGGTACGCATTGTTTGTTTTGCTCACTCTGTATGGCCGCTAGTGTGCATTGTAATTGTTCATGTTCCGGTCCTAACGTTGCTTGCTGTATGTTACACAACATAGGACCGCTCGATAGTCTCGTACACTGTTTTAACCTTTCCATGGTTATTGCGAAATGTCGGTCTCGATGGTCACTTATCGCTAAATATTCTGTCTCTGTTTTCAACGCTAGTATCTTGTTTTGTCTTACCATTGGAATTGGTGTTAAATGGTAGACGTTGTATTCTTCTTCATCTACTAATGGGATTTTGATGTGGAATACTAAGGAATCGTCTAATTCCTGTACTTCCGTTGTCATTACTGCGTAGATATCGTGAATGGTATCACGTGTGATTGGTAACCGTCTTCCCTTTGGCAAATGTGCTTGAATATTTACCAATTCCTTCTTTAACTGTTCCACGGAGACTAACGCCGGACTAATTATCCCTCCTTTTAGTCCGGTCATAATGTTAATAATCGATGCTTGAGTTCGTTTAATGTGGCCTGCCACCAACGTTAGTTCTGCTGCTATTTGACCCAGATTTCCTGTTTGTATCGCATTTTCCAGTCCTTTAATTTGCGCTTCCATATGGTCTATCCTCTGCTCCATTGCACCGTTACTGGTCTTCATGATATTGATAGTGCTGTCGAGGATTGACGTCTGGTTCCTTAGTAAATGGGTGTTGAAAATTTCCTTGGCCTTGATTTTCTGTAAGACTTCTTCCATCCTTTTTGCGTATTGAGAGTCTAATACTCCAAACAGCCCGTTGGCTAGGTTGCCCACCAAGTCCAGAGCACCTCTTCTTTGCCTATGATGCTCAAAAAACTGCTGTGCATCATACAATTCACTAGCCTCCTGCTCGAGCGCGTGTATTATTGTTGGACATGCTTCACTTCTAATACACCATCGAGATAACCCTTTTACGCTGGTCTTAAAGGCTGTGATCTTTTGCGCCAATAGCCGTAAATCGAAGTACGAGATGATTGTCCATTCAGCTGAAGTAAGTGCTATTCTATTGCTTAATTCTATATATGACCCAGTATTGTTGGGTAACGGTACCACCCTCACCGGTGCGTCTGGAACGACTGGGAATAGATGGGTGGTACTTACACAGGCTAGCAAGGTTAGGGCTTGGAACACAGCCTCGGAGATCTTCTGAGTCCGTCTGAGGCTTCTGAATTCTCTTGCTTGTCTACTGGTAATATTGCCAGCCGATGTATCGCTCGGACACATTCTCCTGCTGCTGTCCGCAAGCTGGCCACCCGTACGGCTCCATCCTTTCCTTGATGTGCTGCGATGACTCTCCCCAGCGGCCACTGCAGAGGGGATACATTGTCTTCCTTTATGACCACCAAGTCTCCTATTGATACTGCCTTTTCCTTTTTGGTCCATTTTGATCTGTTTTGGAGCTCGTGCAGGTATTCGTGGCTCCAACGTTTCCAAAAGTCTTGTCTGACCTTGTCAATCTGTTTCCACCTAGTCACCTGGCCGGACCGAACTTCTCTGTTATGAATATCTGGAGATGCGGTAAGTGGTCCTCCGATCAGAAAATGTCCTGGTGTCAAAGCTGCCAAGTCCCGGGGGCTGGAAGAAATCGGAGTGAGCGGTCGTGAATTTAATATTGCCTCGATGTCGATGACAACTGTTTCCAGTTCCTCGTAAGTTAAGTCCGCCGTTGATACAGTTCGTATTAGCAAATGCTTGGCTGATTTTACAGCTGCCTCCCAAAGTCCACCAAAATGAGGGGCCCTAGGAGGAATAAATTGAAATTCCGTTCCTAGTTGCGAGCATGTTTTTTTAATTGCTTCTTGCGCTTCTGTTGAGTAAATGCTTGCCTTTATTTCGTATAATTCATTTCTAGCGCCAACAAAATTTGTGGCGTTGTCGCAGTATATTTTTTCGGCTATTCCTCTACGTCCGTTGAATCTTTTGAGTGCTGCAAGGAAAGCTTGAGTGGTTAAATCTGATACCACTTCCAAATGCACTGCCTTGGTGGAAAAACAGCAGAAAATAGCTAGATACACCTTGTGTGGCTTCTTTCCTCTGATTTTGTAGTGAACCCAGAATGGTCCACAATAATCTACTCCGCTGATTCTAAATGGTCTTGAGGCCCTTACTCGATCCCCTGGTAACGGACTCATAATTTGTTTTAATAGTCTTGGCCGGGCCCGACAACAAATAACGCACCGTCGTACGGTTGTTGATGCGAGCTGTTTTCCGTTGATTGTCCAAAATCGTTGCCTTGTAATTGCCAATAAAGCCTGGGGACCGCAGTGCTTGAATTGCCTATGTTTATCTTCAAACATGAGTCGAGTTACCTCATGATTAGCTGGAAGCATCATGGGGTGTTTTTCGTCAAATGTTAAATTTGAGTTCTGCAATCGTCCTCCTACTCGCAACAGATTGTTTTTGTCCAGAAATGGATCCAACGATCGATAAGGATCTGATACTGCTACACATCCACCCTTTTTTAGTTGATTGATTGTTGCCTGGAATCCTATTCCTTGTATTTTTTGCATTATTCGTTGTAGTGCTTGTTCCCGCTCTTTTGTGGTTATTGGTCCTGTTTCTCTTTGTTTTCCCTTTTTACAGTTATTTACGAAACGTAGCAACCATCCCGTGATTGTTATCAATGTATTAAAAGATCCATGATGATTGATTTCATTCGTCCAATCGTTATTTTTCGTGGCTGCCATTACTTGGGTGTTGATGTTTCTTCGCTCGAGGTCTTCGCCATCGAATATCGGCTTGGCTGCTTGCTTCCATGTCTCCTGTTCTGTTGTCAAAAAAAACGGACCACAGAACCAAAAACTTCTATGCCTCAATTGTTGCGCTGAGCATCCTCTGGATACTAGGTCTGCTGGGTTGTCTTCGGATGATACGTGAGTCCAATGACTTGGATTTGTTAGTTCATGAATTCTGGATATTCTATTTGCTACAAATGTGTGAAACGATGATGCTGATGCATTTATCCATGCCAATACTATCGTAGAATCGGTCCAATACTGCACTTTATCAAAACTTATTTGTATATCCCTTTGAATTCTTGCTGCGAGCTCTGCCCCCAACACGGCTGCACATAGCTCTAATCTCGGTAGTGTCTGTTTTGCTAATGGTGCTACGCGTGATTTTGCGCAGAGAAGATTGCTCACTATTGACCCGTCGACCGTGGTTGTGCGGATGTATGCCGCTGTTCCGTAGGCGACTTCGGATGCATCAGTGAATACGTGAAGTTGTATAGTTTTAGGCTTGTCATCTGGGAGTGGGCATCTAGGTAATTCTATGGTTGTTAAAATTTGAGTGTTCTTCCGAAATGCTTGCCAGTGATTCGTATCTTCCTTGTCTAGTGTTGTATCCCAGTCGAGAGCCTTTTGCCATAATTGTTGCATAAATATCTTTGCTGTTGTGGTTATGGGGCAAAGCAATCCTAGTGGATCAAATATTTTTGCAAGCTCCGAACAGACAATTCGCTTTGTGACCTTTCCTTCTTCATATGGGGTCACCCGACCTTGAAGTTTGTCTTCCTTGGGGTTCCATATTATTCCCAACGTCCTTATTGTGGCATCGGAAAATTTGCTGAAGTCGAGATCCAGAGCCTGATCATCCTTTGGAATGTTCTTTAGCAATTCTGGATGATTTGAACACCATTTTCGTAACTTCATTTTTGCTTCCCCGAGAATATCGCAGATCTGAGCTTGCTGTTTTATTGCTTCTTCTATTGTGTCTGCCCCGGATAGGCAATCATCTACGTAGAAGTTTTGCTTAATGGCTGTTGCACCTAATAGCTGATTTTTTGGAGCTATTGATGCCAAATGTTGTAAACATTTTGTTGCTAGGTAAGGGGCGCATGCTGTCCCATATGTGACTGTGTTTAACTGAAAATATCGCATTTTTTCGTTTGGTGTCCGTCGCCAAAGGATAAGCTGATACACCTTGTCCTTTGGGTGAACCCAAATTTGTCGGTACATTTTTTCGATGTCTGCTGTAAACACAAACCGGTATGTACGAAAACGTAACAGAATTGATAACAGCTCACTTTGTACTGTTGGTCCAACTCTCAGAATGTTGTTTAGACTGTTACCTGTCGAGCTTCGTGCTGAGGCATCAAACACTACTCTTAATTTTGTGGTAGAGCTGTCTGGTTTTAGAACGCAGTGATGGGGAATGAAATAATGGGTGTTTGGAACTCCGGACAGCTGTACCTCTGTCATATGTTTTAAGTGTTCATACTCTTCCATAAAAGCCACGTATCCCTCTCGTGTTGTGGGATCTCGTTGTAGTCGTCTTTCTAAACTCTCAAATCTTCTTTGGGCCATGCACAATGATTGCCCCAAAACCTTGGGGTCTTCCGAAAATGGAAGCCTTACCATTAGTCGTTGATCGGCACACAGTTTTACATTTTTCGTAAAATGCTCTTCGCAGAGCCGTTCCTGAACTGTTAATGGCTGTAGTTCAGTAGTAAAGGTGTCTAGTTTCCAAAATTTTTCCAGTGTTGACGAAGGATCTTCCTCTTTATTTATGGTGAGATTTCCTGTCACGGCTGTTGTGTATGGTTGTTTGATCGGGCCCATGACAATCCATCCAAGGGCGGTTTCCATTAAACGTGGCTTCTCTTTTCCTAAGTTGATAATACCACCCTTTAATATTCGTGTAAAAACTTCGGCGCTGAGGATCAAGTCTATGCTCCCTGGTTGTCGAAAGTCAGGGTCAGCCAATACTAGACCGTCGGGGATGTTCAGTGTTTCCCTTATTGGTTCGGACGGTTGATTGTCCATTACGTGTGGTAAATTATTACGTCGATGTCCATCTGAAACCTTGATGTTACTGACGAAATTCGTAGTCGGGCCTGTTCTGAGGCATTTTGAGTGTATCCACCGACCCCATGGAAGTTGACTGATGTTTTCGTGATGGTTAAAGCCAGTCTGTCTGCCATTTTTCTGGATATAAGATTCAGTTGAGACCCAGAATCAAGTAATGTGCGGCATTGTTCCTGTCGGGTGGAGAGTCCTTGTACTGCAAATGTGGCTGTGGCCAACAATACGTAGCCCTTTTGTGTTTGTTGACACGACATGGTTGTAACCCAGTTGTGGCTGGTCTGTTGGTGATTTGAAGGTTGTTCCTCCTGATGTTGAGGTAGTTGGTTCTGGGTGGTTACGACTGACACCTGTGCTGAAGATTCTTGATGTCTGTGCAGCGTTGAATGGTGTCTTTGACGGCAGAACCGACAAGTTTGTGGGGATGGACAGTTGCTAGTCTTGTGATAGGTTGACAGGCAATTGACACAACCTGCCATTGATATTATTGTCTGGCGTCGTTTTTCTGCATCCATCTTGCGAAATATGGGACACGACAGTGGGCGATGTGAGCTTGTATTGCATATTTTGCAGATGTTGTCTCGTGGGTTGGTTTGTCTTGAATGAAGTAAGGGTTGAGCGTCCAGTGTTTCCAGCATTCCGGATCGCCGTTCGAGAAAGGATAAAACACTTTCTAGTAATGGCACTTCAGTAGGTGAGTTGGCTGAATCTTCGAGTGCAGCTAGAGTGTGTTGATCGAGCTTTCGACGCACTAAAAACCCGATTATTGGATCCCAATCCTTTGTGGAGATGTTCAAGTTTTTTAGTGTACTCATCGCATTTTTAATTGTGTCATGAAGTGCTCGTAACTGACGCGCTGAACCATCTATTGGTTTGTAATCAAACATTTTTGCAATGGCTGCGAATACCAGTATCTTTCCGTTTTGATATCTGGCCTTCAGTCGTTGCCAGGTGTCGTCATATCCATCTTGTGAGAAAGCTGTATCTGTTAAAACATTCCTTGCTTCGCCACTAAGAGAGTTCTGGAGAATGTGTAGCTTCTGGCTGGCGGAATATGCCTTATTGTGAACTAACTCTACAAATAAGTCATGGAATCGGGGCCAGTCTAGATATTCGCCATTAAATTCGGAATCTTGATTGGAGTTTAAACTCATTTGAGTATCGTTTTCTCGAAGTAGGGTTATTTCATATTCTTCGTATAATGCCCTGAACCGAGTTATTTCTGCTTCGGCAACATCCACTGCTCCAGGTATGTTGTCGACTTCATCATGGGCTTGTCTCAATACTTCCCATTGAAGCTCCAGATGTCGTTGTAGCGCTGGAGTGATTGTTTGTGCTGTTGATGCTAGAATTAGAGACGATTCTAATTCGTTGCAGCGTCTCTGTAGTTGTCGAATAGCCAAGTCCATTGCTGAGTTAGTGATTGGGGCCGTACTGCGCTTGACTTCCGGATCCTTTACATTGTTCTGAGTTCGTCGCGGGGCCTTTTGAGGACCACTTCCTGAAGGGATGTTGTCTCTAAATAAATTCTGATATTTTTCTACCAGCTCCTTTAATGCCGTTAATCTTGAGGCATATTCTTCACCGGTGGGTAATGCGGCCTTTTCGACCTCTTCATCTAGGTCACAGAACTGTTGCCAGAGATCGTTCAGCTGGTGTAGTCGACCAGAATAATAGCCGTCTCGTCGGCGTCGTTCGGCTGAATCCTTGCCATAATTCTTGATGATTTGTTGGATCTGACCTTGCAACTCATTTTGATCGGCAAGTAGCCGATTATGTAAGTCGACTCTATTCTGACTTGTTTCTTCGATAAAGGAAGTTGACATGATCTGCTTATGTACGTCACTGATCTGATGGCTTGGACTATTGTGTCTATGCGGATATTAACAGGAGAATAAGTCTTACCTGTTAAGATCTGCTTGATATTTTCCTAACGGAAGGCGGTCGAAGATTGTGATCCTTTGTTGGTAAAGGATCACGTCGGGGTCACCAATGTTTGTGCCTACGCGAGTATGGACACATAGACGGGTCTGTAGCCGAACAGTAATACTTCGCACTGGTGGCACGAAGACGCCTTAAACGTATGGAACTTTGTCCTGACTGTCAGTAACGGGCTGAGAACCGTATTGTCAAGGACGTGGCGAACGGGCTGGAAACCGTGTTGGGCGCGGGTTAAGTGACGGGCTGAGACCGTGTTGGGCGGGGGTAACGGCAGGACGATCAACGCGGGCGACGGTTGTAGGATTGACTACGACTTGCGGATACGGGTTGATACGGGACTGCGCTTGAGTTGATTCACGGGACTACGGGGTGCGATGAATTAAGACACTTGATAGTGCTGTTGAATTTGTAACTGCCTTTATTCATATTTTGGTACTAGCTTAAATACTATTCTACCCGGATATGGGCGTACATAACAATATAGGTAATGTGTATCGGTATTGCGCTGACTTTACTGCTTTTGCTGACCCACTGCTGTGGATCAGCGCTGACGTCGGTCAGTAGGTCAGCGCACTACCGGTTTGCTGGATTCTGCTGCGTCTGCACTGCTGCGTGTTGTCGACGATTCTTCTACTGGGCGCCTGGTCGTGGTGCACTGCCGGGTTCCTCAACCGGTGAGTGGCTGGATTCTGCTGCGTCTGCACTGCTGCGTTTTGTTGATGATTCTTGACTGCCGGGTTCTTTACCCGGTGAGTTGCGGTATGAGTTCCAATGATTATGGCTACATGTTGCCCAACACGACTTCCAACCCAGTTGCGTTGGGTGGTCTTCGTTGTTGACCCATGTTGAGCAACCTTGGTTACCAACAAAATTTATATAGAAGGGTGGGACCTGTAGTAGGAATATGTATGAGGAGGCTGTAAGGCGCCCGGATACGAGTGCTCTTCGACGGGGTAGTCGGGTAAAGGGCTGTTTTCGCACGGATTCTAATCGCCGAGTATGCCTCTGCGCGCGAGAGCCGTTGGTCAAACCGATCTGAACACGAGGTTGACGACAAGGCATCTATTAGAGCGCCGCCTAGCGGCCTGCGGTGGGAATAGGGCCGACCACACTGCTTGGTGTGAAACCCAGGGAGGATCCTGTTTGAGGCGTCCCCTGGTGATAGAATGAGGTACTCAGTGGGTGATCGCACTGCTTGGTGGGGAACTTGGATGATACCCGTCAGTGATGCCCCCTGGTGGCGGAGCGAGGTACTAGAAAGGACGATCGCACTGTTTGGTGGTGAACTTGGTTGATACCCGTCAGTGATGCCCTCTGGTGGCGGAGCGAGGTACTAGAAAGGACGATCGCACTGCTTGGTGGTGAACTTGGATGGTTCCAATTGGAGTTGGCTGCTGGGCTACGGGGAGGGGAACTCCGCCGGGCATGAACGGCGGGGTTAATCTGATCCGGGTGAGCTTGGGGGTCTACGGGGGGTCGCCCACTCCGGATATACTCGGAGTCTACTGGTTTCTACACTCCGGCTATACTCGAAGTCTACGGGTTTCTACACTCCGGCTATTCTCGGAGTCTACGGGTTTCCACACTCCGGCTATTCTCGGAGTCTACGGGTTTATACACTCCGGCTATACTCGGAGTCTACGGGTTTCTATCCTCCGGCTATTCTCGGAGTCTACGGGTTTCTACACTCCGGCTAGGCTCGGAGTCTACGGGTTTCTACAGAGGGAGCTCTCGGCCGAAATACGTCGTGTGGATGGGAAAACAAACACGCGTCGTCGATCGGGGGGTCAAGAACAGGCGGGAGGAGGAGGAGGGGACCTGTAGAGGTAGAAAATAACACGCGGGGTTTGGTTTTTTAGCTCTCAGGTCTATTTTTGGCAATTAGTAAGAGTAGGGCCCTAGCTGCTGCCCTCACAATTAATATCCTTGCTTACGTGTAACTCGTTACGTGGTACGTTTGCTAGTGTTGCGCGGATCGGCACGGAGGGGATGAGGTGCGGCGTCGGGCACGTGTTTTGCTTCTCAATGTGACTCGGTACTGGTGTGTCGGGGTGGATACTCGCGCACACGTCCACTCGCGGTGAAAAGTCGAAACCAAAGAGGCCGATTATCGATCGTGGTATCGGTCGCCCACCTCACGAGTGCGATAGCGGGTTAAGGGGGTTCTGTCCAGGGTGTGTGTCTCGGCTTCAAATTTAAACACCAGCTGACTTAGTTTCCTTAATTACTATTATTTCAATTCATGACATGGGGACTTCGTGTCCAAACTTAAAGCTACTTACAAAACTAAATACTAAATGTGGTGACTCCGATAATCCTCGGCACAATTGGTGAGATTTGGCAAAAAGGAGAACTTTTTTTTGTACCGACTCTATACGGTCAATGTGAACTTGGTATTGTGGGCTCCAAGCCGAAGAACAATATTCCAATATAGGACGGACAAGGGAGGTAAATAATAATTTGGTTATATAAGGGTCATCAAATTCTTTTGACCAACGCTTTATAAACCCAAGAACACTCATAGCTTTATTGACTGTCAACATTATGTGGCAGTCAAATTTAAGCTTCGGGTCCAGAAGAACGCCTAAATCATTTACTGAATATATACGGTCAAGTGGCAAATTCTGAAGCGAATTACTTATAAAGGTAGGGGTAACCCTATGAAAGGTCATTACGTTGCATTTTAGGCAGTTCAAATTCAAGAGGTAATCCTCACACCATACTTGAAAATGATCAATGTCTGATTGTAAGCCAAAACCAGACTCTATATTATTGTATGTCAAACAAAGCTTAACATCATCAGCATACATTAGTACACGAGAATGTGTTACGATAGAGGGAAGATCGTTAATAAACAAAGTAAACAGCAAAGGGCCCAAATGACTACCCTGAGGCACTCCAGATTTCACATGGATCATTTTTGAAACAGCGTTCTTAAATATAACCCTCTGAGTCCTCCCATTCAAATAGCTTGAAATCCAAGTTAATAGGTTACATGGAAACCCAAGCAAATCTAATTTGAATAAAAGAAGAGAGTGGTTAACAGAGTCAAAGGCTTTACTGAAATCTGTAGATACAACGTCAGTCTGCATTTTATTCTTAAATCCATTTATTACAATAGATGACAATTCAAGTAGGTTGGTGGTAGTCGATCTTCGCTTAACAAAACCGTGCTGACACGGTGATATTAGCGAGGAACATAAATGTTGCAAATGAGAAGTGATAATACGTTCAAAGGCTTTTGGAATTGCCGACAATTTAGAAATACCTCTATAATTCTGGGCATCCGCCTTCGCACCCTTTTTGTGAAGTGGAATAATAAAAGAATCCTTCCAGATATTTGGAAAAACTGCTGATGAAATAGACAAATGGAAAAGTTTAAGAATAGGTTTGCAAATGGTTGATGCACAAAACTTAAGCACACACCCAGGAAGTCCATCAGGACCGGGAGAATAAGTTGGCGTTATTGATGTTAAATCTCTTAAGAGAGAACTTTCGGTAATTATAGGGGAAAAAATACAATTTGCCCTATTTAAGGGATTAGGGTAGATTGGTTTTGACCATGAAGAGGAGCTATAAGTAGTTTGGAAAAAGTCGGTAAATAAATCAGCAATTTCAGAATCTGTCGATGCCTCCATTGAGTTTAAGCGAACCAATGAAGGCAAAGCCGATGACTTACGCTTAGCGTTCACAAAGTTATAAAACTGCTTCGGGTCATTTGAAAATTCAAATTTACAGCGATCTAAATACATAGAATAGCAATGACTGTTAAGAACGTTAAAATCAGATCGAGCCACCACATATTTCGAAAAATCGGATGGCCTACCCGATTTTTTATACTTTTTATAAGTGTTTGATTTAAAATTTTTAAGTCGTTGAAGCGCATTTGTAAACCAAGGGGGCCTGTTCGGCTTTGGAGGAAGCCTATCAGGAACGCATTCATTAAAAAAGTGTTTAGAACGCTATAGAACAGTTCAGTGGCACTTTCGATGTCCATACAGTTATAAAATTCTTTCCGATTATATTGAGAAATCATTAAGTTAAGTTTACTAAAGTCACATTTAGTTGGAGAAACTACCGTGACTTCAGACGGCTCTGAAGAAAACACAAGATCTAATTGTCTATTTAATGAACTTCGTATAAAGCTAACTTGCTGTAACGATAATTCGAAAAGGCCATCCACAAAGTCATGGGCGGATAAAGGTAGAGCGACAAGTGAGTCAGTAGGAGGGGACCAAGAAATATCCGGGAGATTGAAGTCACCCAAAACAATCAAAAGGTCTCTATTGGAAAGAAAGGATAGAAAAGATTTAATAGCTGCTAGATGTTGCTCATAAATTATAAGGTCATAGCCAGGTGGAATATAGGAAGATGTAATAAAAATAGACAAGGATTGGAGGGTAACTTTCGCACAAACAAATTCAATGTCACTAGGGACATGAGAGTGAATTCTCTTAGAATTAAGGGTAGAAGTAATTAGAACACCGCCCCCCCTGCGGGAACGGCGATCAGTTCTGTAGGTATTAAAATTATTTGCAAGAACTTCAGAGTCTGTTATCTCTGGTTTCAGCCAAGTTTCTGTAAAAGCTAAGATATCGTCCGTAAATGCCGAGGAGTCAGCATTAAGCTTGGGTAGCTTCATGTTAAGTCCTCTAACATTTTGGTAAGCCAAGAATAAACTTTTCAGTTTTTTGGCACCGTGGAAGGCCTGTTATTTGTTCTCGGTTTATTAGGAACAAATTCTTTTATAACCAGATCATCATTAAGCCAGAAGCTTTCAGAAAGCAGTACTTTAAACACATCAGGCGGAGCAAACATTTTGAAAGACGATATCCTACGGGCGTATGAAAATCGAAATTGTTCAACCGCAATATCCTCGGATGGGAATTTTTCACGAATAAATTCCAAAACATCCTCAGATGTGGTATCAGGCGTAAATCTTGAAACAAATAGTTGCTTCCTATGTGGAACAACTGAGAGTTTCATACGCCCCCCAGCAGCAGTCTGAACCTCACTCAGCTGAGAGCCAGAAGCGGCACCTATTGTACCTCTGGGTACAACTGAGAGATTTTTACGCCCCCCAGCAGCAGCCTGAACCTCATTCGGCTGAGCGACAGAAACGGCGCCTACTGTACCTATGGGTATGGTCGGCACCGAATTGGTTGATTCCGCCGGCTCTGAAGCCTGACTTTCAGATACAGGGACTACAGGGACAGGGATTACACCAGAACTGGCAGTATCCATTGGCACAGGTGGTTCACTTACCCCTGTGTCACCAGAAACTGCAGCGGCTACCAAGTAGATTCAACACTCGCATTTACTGTCGTTGAGCTAGCTTTTTTGCGTTTGGGCAACTCGGTTAATAATTTTTTATTATTAAATTGTTCACAAACGGAATTTAACCCGTCATTGAGCTGTTTAAAAACTCGTGAAAGGTTAAATAGGCCGTCTCGAGTCTTCCTCATAAAGCTGCTCATCTCAACTGCCAAATCCCTGCAGGACTCACATACCCACATGAGACCAATCCGCAGTTCAATAAAGTCTTTAACTCTGCCAGTAAATCCTGCACATTTAGAATGCATCATCGCTTCGCAGAGCCAACAGTAAACAAAAGGGTCATTAGTTGCAGTCCTACAATTTTTCTTAGTACAGGTAAGAGCCATTATAAGAAAAATATGTTAGTTAAAGAGAATAAAATAAAAAGTATTCAAAAGTATAAAAAAATACCTCAAGTAAATTTGGCACTGGGATCAAATTCCAAAACCACAAAAACACAAATAGTATAAGAGCGCGAGATCGCGAATTAAATCCAAAGAGAGCGCGAGAGAAATCACCCCAATAATGCTTATAAAACTGCCAAATTGTGCAATACAAATCTAACCATAATATTTAATAGCATGATGAATTGGGGATATTATTCTCAACAATAGAGGAAGTCTGTCATTACAATGATCTATAAAGCCAGAAAGGACAAGACCTAGCCAATCAGCCTTCTGCCTTGCCTATCAAAGATATTTGAAAAGCTGCTCCTCAATCGCATCAAGCAATACCCTGCAGTTCCATTCATCACCTTTTAGGCAGTGAATCACTGCTAAAAATTAAGCACCAAGCGCTCAATCACTAGTGAATTTGTATGAAAAATAGCGATGATTTTAACATGGGCATGTCCTAGGGGCTCATCACTGCCAGAAACTGGCGCTTTCTCACCATTTTTCATCGCCTAATTCATCACCAAATTCATCACCTTTTCGGCGCTATTTTAGCGCCTAAATATCACCCAAAATCATTAGCAAAGAGAGAAATTTTCATCACCTATTCACTGCCTATTTTCATAACCTAATGACTGCCCATTTCCATCGCCTATTTTACATTAAGTTAATAGATTTTTTTTGCAGTTATTATTAATTTTGCTTGGGGAAAAACTTTGCATCAAAACATTTTTGTTTTAAGCCCCAGGAAAAGTTTAAAATTTTACTTTCATAAAAAATTGCGAGTTTATTTTGTTTTTTATTTCTTAATGAGACCAATTTGTTTTTTTTTTTTGTTATATTTTGTATACGAATTTGTTAATAAATATTCAAAGAATAAACACACAAAAATGTGGATTCATTTCCTTTACTAATAACTTTTTAATGCGTACCCAAAGTCAATAGTGGCACTCATGTACTCAGACTTGCACGCCACTGTACCTCCACGATTTTTTGGAAATCTTTTTAGCCACTTTTATAAAAATGGCGTAAACTATGATTTTTATTTTATTCCAATCAAAATAAAACTCATCAAAGCCTCGCGGCCCCTCTGTAAGTCTTTTCGCCAATCTGATTTCACAGCCGTTTAAGGGCTTATCAAAGCTACCTCCACTATTTTTTACAAATTATTTAGGCTTAAAGCCTAGTACTCAGTTCGGCTAAGAGTTTTACTTGTCGAAAAATATTAATCTCTTAGTGTGGCCGAAGTTTTCGGAGTTCATCCGCAATGCATGTAGCATGGTCTTAATCTCAATCAGCTCGGTTTGTTGACAAACAGCAAACATCATCTGGCGCCAATTTTAAAATATTTCAAAATGTTAAGCTGACCAGGGTCGCAAGCTTTAAATTTGCTGTTGGCATGGCAATATGTATTTCCGAAACTCCTGCAGGTGTTTTTCAGTGGTTTTAGGTGTTTTTTACTTTCATTTTTAATTTGTTGTTGGCACATCGCTTCTGCACAAACACAGCCAAAGATCAAATTTTCTATTCTTTGGGCCGCGGCTAAAGGCATTCATCGGAATTCATCCGCTAAATCTGGTATTTTTTTGGTATTTCCTTACCATTTCCTTAGCTCATCTGAGTACATCGGTGAAAAAAAGTCCCAGCTAAAGGCGTTAGCTACCTATTACCCTCTTGCTTACTCCTATCGTTAGCTAGCAGTTTTCGTCGTACTGAAAAAGCCTTTAGCCGGGAACTTTTATCACCGCGGTACTCAGATGAGCTAAGGAAATACCAAAAAAAATACCAGATTTTGCGTAAGTAAGGCCATGCTATATGCAAAGCGGGTGATAATATTATTAATTAATATTTTTCGACTGAAACTCTTAGCCGAACTGAGTACTAGGTTTTACTCCTATGCTTAGCTCGGCTTTATGAATGGGGGTTTTTGTTAAACGCAAAGTGAACCGTTATGGCAGGAACTGGTCCCAATTCCCAATATTTTTGCATAAACTAGAAAAATGAAGCTACAGACTCGAAACACTATATAGTTATTATATATGCAAAGTCTGGACAAGATTTGGTGCCGATCGGGCCACGCCTTCCTTTCCGCCCCATAGAAACCAATGCACCCTGGGACAACAATTTACAAACTATCCATGAAAATTGGGCCAGTATATCCAATAAATTTTAAATATATATAAAATAACTTTGGTAAACATCCCCTCAATCCCCTCCCGCCCTACCAATCTTCAACTTCCAAAATAAATAATGCATCTTGAACAATTATAACATATTTACTTAATTAATTTTAAATCACTTTCAACATCTAAATCAAAGGAAAAGGCATCGGTACATTCAAATGTATCCAAGTCATCTTCATCATGGTTATCTGTAGTAGGCACATGGCGTCCATGTGCCAGCCAATACTCTAGCATTTCTGCATAACTTAGGTCTATGTTGTCTAGCAAAAAGTTTGTTTTTGTAAACGGAGCAAGAACGAGCAAAAAAGCTTAATGTCATCGTATTGTTAATACATTTAAGGACAAAACTGCGTTATTAGTTTTTATAATCCGGCACAATCCAACCTACTTTTATTCCACGAAACACGCAAAAGGCAAGGCTAAAATTGTTAAATATACAACTTTACAAAAGCACATATACACAAAGACACATCACATTAAACAAATATTGCATTAAACACTTATGTTTTACATACCTCCACTAATATTTTCCATTTTACTTCGTTTTAAAATGTTAAGTAGAACTTTAGCAATCTTTCTTTAAAATGTGCTATTATTTAGCGTGCCAAAAAGTCCACGTGTCTGGTCAACGAACAGCTGACTTTCAGGGCCACCAAATTTAACAGGGCTGTAATTTCAGTGACGAAATTGCGATTTTTAAATGCAACGTACATTATTCTAAGGAGATAAAATGTTTTTTTTTCCTAACTTTAAAAAAAAATGGGTTTTTGCAAAAATATTGGGCATTGGGACCAGTGTGCAATGGATAGGATAGAATGGATATGGATACGATTTGTAGTTTTTTTAAATCACGTAAAATTGACATTTTTTAATATTTATACCCTTGCAGATAGTATTATAATTTCTGCAACGCAGTGAAGGACATACATAAAGTATATATATTCTTGATTAGCACCAATAGCTGAATCCATCTAAACCAGTGGTGACCAGCAGAAGCAGCACACATACAATGAAAGAACGCATTGCGTTTGTGTCAGAGAGCTGCAACGAGTATGATCGAGTACGATCGATCATCGCGCGATCATTTTGGTTTAATCCGGTAAACTCACCCGGCAACGAATAATCACGAACAATCCCGAAAGCCGAAGTACGATCCGATCAACTCCCCGACTCGCTTCGCAACGATCAATGATGTGATTTTGAGCTTCGGGTGTAGGTGAACAAAATGATCGTTCCGAAGCGCTCAATCGTTCCCGATGATTGCGACCTCGAGTTGTACATGAGCGGATTAATATGATTTCTTGTGACGACGAAATAAAATTAGGGGAGAGTGCGTTTCAATGTATTATATATTTAATGAGAAATATTTCCGCCAAGAAATTCCATATGGAACTTTTTCCTTTCCGTTGGCCTGACAACGTGTAGGTTCCATTTGATATTAGTTCTGAAACGCTTTCAATATCCATTACTTGTTGTCCTTTTGTGCAAATTTAAAAATATGTTGTGCAAAATATAAAGCAATAACTCGAACTGCACGGTCATACCGATAAGCGCGAAGCACGATCACACCAATCGATTGCACAAAATATTCGATCACAAACGGGTAAAATCTTCAAGCCGAACGTTCACACACGATCAGATCACATAGACTTGCCAGAAAAAGTATGCGTACAAATATTTTCCAGAACTTTAGAGCTTAAAAAAGTCTTTAAAAAAATCGTAAAAATTTCATTTTAATTTTAACATTTAGTACACATATTAAGCTTTAATTTGACGTAACTCATTAATTTCTAGCACTTTTACTTTTCCAAATATAAACAAAAATGTACAGAATGGCCGGATTTCGCACCAGAAAAAGTATGCGTACAAATGCATATAGTATTAGAAAAAGCCATATTTTGGGCAAAGTACGTCGAGTTTAGTACGGAGTTTGATACCCTTTATATTTTATAACTTCAGTCTACATATTTGGCATCGATCGGACCAATGTCCTTGCATTCTTCGCCGTTATTTGATTTCATTCCTCGACATTGAGTTTTTTCAGCATACCCTTGGATGCAAGGGTGTGAAGGTGAGTCCTGCCCTCCAGGACATCACAAAAATGCTTTACGGGATTGAGATATACTATTGTGATGGCGAATGTAGCTGTTTTACACATAAAAGCTTTGTTTTGTGGGCGCAATGTTTAGGTTCGTTGTCCTCTTGGTACCAAAAGTCCTTTTGAGTCCCACTTTCAGGGCGCTTTAATTTGTTGTTTAAAAGTGCATAAAACAACCAACAAAATGAGGTATCGTTTATTAAAATCGGTCAACAACTAAAGTTTTGGAAAATATTTGTACGCATACTTTTTCTGGCAAGTGTACTTGAACGATCACAAACGATCATTCATGGGACGATCGCATTCGCTCACCGCTCATTTTATTTCGCTCACCCGAAGCGATTAATCAAAACGGATACGAGTAAATGATCGGGTGTACCCGAAAATGATTGACTCGTTGCAGCTCTCTGGTTTGTGTGACTGCGTGCATGCAGCGCTGCAGCGCGCTGGCAGCGCTGCGACAGAGAAATTGCCTATCCCGTGGGCCCTGCGCGCTGCCTCTGCTGGTCACCACTGATCTAAACATGTCAGTCTGTCCGTTTCTATGCGAACTAGTCTCTCAGTTTTAAAGCTATCGCGATGAAACCTTTCCCATAAGTCTTATTTCTACTGCAGGTAGTACACATGTCGGAACGAGTCCAATCAGTCCACTATATCTTATGGCTCTCATAGGAATATTGGAACATTATACGTATTTCGTTTTGATTTCTGAAGCCGAAGGTACATTAATCTAGATTAAAGTGGAGTTTTTCGTTTTGCTTCCTTTCGATCGGAATCGTTTTCACCATGAGTACTTTTGTTTTTGTCACTTCGAAGATGAGCACAAAAATATGTTAAAGTAATCAAAGCTCTAAGCTTGAATGGCTCTTCACAGCACTTTTTTGTCAAAAGCCTTAAGAGACCGAGACATTAGTAAACCCCCTTAATATTGACAAATATTATAAAATCGTAGTATTTAAAATTAAAATAAAGTTAAGTAGATAAATCTAAAATATTCATAAAATTCCGACTGGGCGGGAACGTTCTAATCCATGGCAAAAGGTGAAGATAGATTTGACTTGAAGGTTGTCATTACAACTTTTTATTTATTTTCACAAAAATCAAAACTGCAGCACGCACTTTCAGGCCTCAGTTTCAGACTGGAGCTTGGCCACATAAGCTGCCTTGTGGGCAGCAATTTTGGTCTTGCGCTGCTCGTTTGTGAGTTTCTTAGCATTCCACCTCTTCTTCGTAACGCCAGAAGCCTTCTTTGCGGTGACCTTATGGGTAGGGTCGTTACGAATAGCCTGGTGGGCTTTTTTATAGATATCCTCAAGCTGGAAAAAATAATTAATAGGAACTTTTAAGATTAGAAGAGAGGAATACCATATTCATGTGCTCCGAGGATCAGTTACCCGTTACTCTGCTAACAGATTTAAAAAGAAATTCAGATGGGTTCATTTTATAATATCAATCTATGTAAGTAAAAATTTTAGTTCTTGCCTCAAATTGTGGACAGGACTTAGCACTCTGATATTTTGCTGAGCAGAAATTCGTCGAATCCGCACGATTAATTAATGTTCTAGATTTTATAGTTTCCGAGATCACAACGGCCTAACTCTGATAGGGTCTAAAACAGTGGTGACCAGCAGAAGCAGAGCATATGACATATTGGAATGTGTTTGTAAGTGATTTGCTTTGCTAAACTTTTTGAAGTATGAAGCAGGCCATGCACAGTCGAATTTGTTCGACAAACAAAGGCCTTATAGAATCATTTCTATCTTTGTCGAACAAATTTCTATAAAATTTGAACGCAAACACTACCATCATCAACAAAAACGTTAAATAAATTCGACTATGGATTAGTGATGTAAAAATTTATCTATACATCAATATATCGATACTTTTTTAAATAAAAATAAATATTTATGTCGTGATGTTTTTCTCACTTGATATATAAAATATCGATATTTTTTTTAAATATATTCTTGATATTTTTTAATTGCTAACAATAATCTGAGACAAATGTACAACGAGCGATTTTCATCCTTTGCTAATAATACGGCAACAAGTAGTTTGTAAAGCAAATTAATTTAATTAAGATAATGCACTAGCTGGCCACCACATAATCGACTTTTTCTGCCTGTTCGGTTAACTATTAGAGTAACGAGTAAAAATGATAATCGATTGTGTAACCATAACAGGAAGATTGGTCCACCGAGATACCAAACTTCGAACACAGGTTGCTATTTCTATGTTGTCCACTTTGGGCACAGCCAGCGTTGTTGGGTGCAAAACGCAGCCGTAATTTTAAAACTGGACGTCGAAAAAAAGCTAGGTTGTACTCACATCATCAGCACGAATGCCCAACTTGATATAACGGCTGAATTGGCGTTTAAAGCTCTCTTCGTCCTCCTCCTCCAAAGTGCGCATGTAGTCTGCAACATGCTGACCAAAGATATGAGCGCGATGCACATCGGCATTAAAGCTCTTAGTCTCTGCCGAGTAGCCAGGAAAACGTTTTACTGAGTGGGGAATATTCAGACCA
This sequence comes from Drosophila lutescens, assembly GCA_037075285.1. NCBI lineage: Eukaryota > Metazoa > Arthropoda > Insecta > Diptera > Drosophilidae > Drosophila > Drosophila lutescens. The sequence goes on along the minus strand of JBAMCF010000006.1, from coordinate 76,414 downwards.
CCATCAACTGCTCCCTTCATGGCACCAAACACACGAGCTCCAGTTGTGGTGCGAGCCAGTCCAACATCCAAAAAGCAACGGAAAGCGCCTGGGCCGTCATCAACAGGCTCCACGTTGAACTCCTCACCAGTCACCTCAGTGCATCCTGCATAAAGAGAGTCTAGCCCCAACTTATTTAAAACACGACGGGCAACCAGCAGGCCGGTGCAATATGCAGCAGCGTAGTTGGTCAAACCAACCTGAAATACAAAAGAGAAATTTAAGTAGAAGTATTTTAGTTATGTACCACAGAATCAATATGTTTCCACTCACCTGTATACCGTACTTGGGAAGCTCATGGGAATAAGCGGCGCAGACAACGCGATCCCCTTCTATGCGAGCATAGGCAATCTGGACAGTGATGTCCTTGTTGGACAAACGTACGATCAAACGGTACTTAGGAGTATTGTACTTGTTCTTGTCCTGAAACGTTAAGCGTTTCCTGGCGTAGTAATCAGTCTTGCCTTCACGACGCCTTCGGAACTTCACCTGGTACCTCTTAAAGTACTGCTTGTTCTTGACTACCTTAACGAAACCCTGCAATAACAGAAATAGGTCCAAACATAAAGACCAAAGTTAACTCAACCTAGCAAAACTGCGTTGTGATGGCATAACGTTCATGTCTCTGCACGTGGGATGCCGTTGGCAAGTTACTAGATTTAAATCGCATATGATTTATTAATGCACGACTGCGCTTTTCTCTACACCCACCATTATGTTGATAGATACAAATATTTATCACCGCTATAAAGTATGAAACAGTTATTAAAAAAATATAACGTGGAGCAGAAGTTTTCTACACATACCTCGCCGGAAATTGCAAGCAAAAAGAAAGCAATTAATGTGGCTCACCATGAGGGGCTTTAAAAATATACTAAATTATACCTTTAAATAATTTTTTTATATCTTCTTCCCACGGAGTCCATCATTGTAAAAGCCTCTTAACACCATGTGTGAGGAAATTACCCGATTACTCCGAAACAGTGTTTACACAGTGTTAACTCCCTGTTCTTTGCGTTGGTTTTTATACGGCAGGTAATCATTGGTCTGTTTATCGTCTCAGCTATGTGTGTGTATTATAAAAAATTAAAAAATGTTAAAACTCGTAAATTGTTGAATTATTTGTAGTTTGTTATGAGCGGAAAAGCATTCGCCAACAGGTTGCTATGTGTGGGCCAAAATTTAAGCTGTGAACGAAAACATCAATGTTTGCAGCCAAGTCTCAGAATATGTTCTGCAATTCGTACAAAATAACTAATATTAATTAATAGTGTACTGTGTACTCCTATAAAATTCAACTTTGCTATAAATTACCAAAACAGCACACATTTAGTATTGTTCACAATTTTTCTATATTAATTTCGTCTAGACAGAGGCGTTGAAAGAGCGGAGTGTAGGGTACAGGTGGTCAGCAATTGGTATGCATACTTGTTGTTGGATGTGTTATGAAATTTAAAATATGTTCTAAACTATTTTCGTAAGATATTTATTTAATTGTTTAAGAATAAGATTAGGAAATCAACATTTTACGACAGTTTTGCCGAGTTGAAATTAATTGATTTGTTTATAAAATAGGGCAACATTTTTTAAAAGCCAAATTTTTTTTCGAAATAGCAGTTTTTTAAAAAATTCTTACAAACCTTCTTTGCAGTAGTTTTAACATGTTTCAGTAATTTCCGTTCTTGGTGTTTGGAGATTTGTTTTAGGAACGGCTTTTGAAATGCTCTGTGTATTCCATTAACTGTTGAATTGCTGAATTGTTGAAATTGAAATTAGTTGGTGTTCATTTTGGGGTGTTCATATTTTATGCGAATTTAAAAATACCCTATTTAGGTTTCCAACGAGTACAATTCTTACATGTTTAAGCTGAAAGTTTGCATTACTCAATTACTCACTGATATTTTGCGCATATATTAATATAATAATTTTTCCACCGTCCCTTTATATAGCTGCCATACAAATCGATGGATTTTCTCTTATTTGGATAGTTGAGTTTATTTTATAGGATGAAGAAGACTTCCAAAACCTAATTCCCCTAGCACACATTTAAAAACGTGTAAAGTTGTACATTGTTCCTTTAAGCCGTTCCCGAGATTTACTAATTTGAAGTTTGAGAACATTTTTTAAGTTCTTAACTTCAAAAATTCATTCAGCCGCTAAATGAACACCCGAAAATTTCAAAAAAATCACATAGGATAACCAAGGAAAACTCTACGAGGTACCCGAGTTTGAAAAAAATCTATTTTTTCATATGCGCAGTTGAGAAATTCTTACCCAAGAAGTTAAACTCGATTTTATATTGTTTGTTACTGTCTAAAATTGTTATGCCCTCTGCTCATTATGGACGCGTCGCGTTTGCATCCATTTACCGTTGAACCCGGCCAAATCCCATACAAAACTTGAAGGGAGGGTCGCGTTACAGGGCTGCGAAGTCAAATTGGTGGTATTTTTCAGCAGTATTAACCAGGCATGATAATTTTTCTGTACCTGAAACTGATAAGAAGCGGGTAAATTAAAAACATTTATTGTTGATATTAAATTATTTACAGATTTCTACTAAACTTAATTTCGTATAATTTTGGTTTTTGATATGCCAAATGATCTGGCAATAGTTCAGTATTTCGAGGATGATCCAAGCGCATAAAGGGTAGTAGCAGTACGTTTATCCAATGGAATGGTCCGTTGGTCGTTGCAGCGCAGGCACATGGGCCTTCTTCCCCGGCTCTATGATCAAGGCGACCTCCTGGTCGCATTTGAGCGCAGGTACAAAATCTGCTTCGACAATAGATGGCCATTCCATATTCAAGTGACACACGTTGAGAGGCGACTGCTGGAAAAGGGCACATCTCCCTCCTTCTTGTGCACAATGTCCTCGTAGGCGTTTCAGCCCCGGCTCGGATTCTGTTCACTGACGTGACGCCGCAGGAGCTGCAGCTACTGCTGTCGCGGGTCGTGTCAGAGAATTATTTAAATGCCTGTTCAGATCTATATTTATTAACGCCTTCTGCAGCAGATCCTTTTGCTTTCTGCCGTCTGGACTCCCATGAACAGTTTCTGACGCATTTGTTTGCCGCTACCCGATCTTTATTTGGAGCTCCACCAACTGCTGGCAACAGATGCTCAAGCAGCATAACGTGGGATGTGGTAACTGCTTTTATCATTGCAGCAATATTTCCACATATATTTACGCTGTTCAAATGCTGTTTTGAGATTGTATTTATCAATAACAAATTATTTAAATCCATTGTTTACTTCAGCTCGCAAATGACAATAGCAAAACAGCTGTTTTCAAACGTGTTTGCCAAAGGAAACACCTCACGTCCGCCTATCGCGTTGCCAATCGAAAATACCGAAAAATACCAAAATAACCGCGTAGTGGAAAATTTCCTTTAGCAAGGTAAGAACAACTACTTACTTAATAGACTTTCTAATTTTATTTTAAAGTAAATAACTCGAACTTATGATAGTAAAATGTTGCGCAGTTTCCATGAATTTTAGTAAAATAAGGTGACAACTCTGGTTTTCAACGATTCAACAAATTCAACATATTAAATTGTAGGGCAAATTACAGTTTTGGCAAACATAATATCACGTTAAAACTAAAACAAAAAAAACTTTCACAGACTATCGTTCAAATTGTAATAATTTTTCCGTTGTAATCATTTTTATTTTCAGGAAAACTAATTTTTATACCCTTGCAGAGGGTATTATAATTTCAGTCAGATATTGTAACGCAGTAAAGGAGACGTTTCCGACCAATAGCCGAGTCCATCTAGCCATGTCCGTCTGTCCGTCTGTCCGTTTCTATGCGAACTAGTCTCTCAGTTTTAAAGCTATCGCAATGAAACTTTCCCAAAAGTCTTCTTTCTATTGCAGGTAGTATATATGTCGGAGCGAGCCGGACCACTATATCTTAAGGCTCCCATAGGAATAGTAAGATTTTTTTATTTTAAATTTTATGTAGGCGTGGTGATTTTGAACAATTAGAAATCATGACAACCAAAACGTATTCAGTTCAGTTGAGTTCAAAGTGTTCATGTGTTCAGTTCAGTGCTCAGAGTTAAGTTCAAAGCTAATAATAATAATAAATAATAAAAAAGTTTTCGGTTCAGCTTAACGCTAAAACAGATCAACGTGAAAACAGTTTCTTGTTCGGCTCAACAATATCAAAAGTTTTATTTGAAAAATTGTTAAAAATTTCTACAAATTATTCAAAATGCCGCCACTGTTAACAATTAGCGCCTTGAAATATTCTAAAGAAAACATAACAAAGCGTTAAGTTCACTGTTAAAAATAAAAATGTACATTGCTATCTTTGACTTTTTATTTTAAATGTAAGGGTATATAAACTTCGGCTTGCCTAAGTAAGCTTCCTTTCTTGTTTAGTTTTCCTTAAGGCCTCTTTACCCCTCAGTAGGAATTTCTCAAATGGAATTTCTTATGTTTCAAGCCCGTTAACATAGTCAGTTGTTATCCCGCTGAAATAATTTTAAAAATTTTAGCTTGGTCTAACAAAATTGTTGTATACAAATTTACATTTCCTGTTATTATTCCAAAAAAAAGTTGCAACATCTAACAAAATTAAAAAAAAAATCCATTTGCAAACTAAAAATATTGTGCCTGCTTTTACAATGGATGATAGTTTTTATTTGCAACTATTCTGAGTGCATCAATGGCTCTCACTAATTCTTAATTAATTTGAGTTGTACGCACTAGCGGTTTTAAAGTCCTAATAATTACAAATAATATTACATCGCTGGAAGAACCTTTTTCTATAAAACCAGCCTGCCACTGAAAAAAATTGACGACAAATTCTAATTATTTAATATTTTAAAAGGAATGTTTTGACAGCTACCTATTCAGATGACACAGCATTTCTAACGACAAGTGCTCTGCGAAGAGAGGCGACAGATATGGTGCAGGTCAAGCTAAATGAGTTTGAGGCCTGGGCTTCGAGGTGGAACATCGCCAAATCTCAGCATGCCACCTTTTCATTGAACAGGCTGAACACTTATCGCCTAACCTTAGACGGGACTCCAATAATGCACTCGGACACGGTTAAGTAGCTTGGACTTACTCTGGACAGGCGGCTTACCTGGAAGCAGCACATTGTGGCAACCTGTACTTCAGTAAGGAAAAAAGCGGGGAACATGAGATGGCTTCTTCGTCCGGGCAGTGGACTGTCGATCACGGCGAAAACCCGGCTCTTCAAAGCAATCTTGATGCCTAGTCTACATTGGGGTATACACTTCTGGGGCACTGCCTGTAATACTTCTATAAAAAGAGTTGAGTCCTGCCAATCCAAAATTTAAAGACATATGATAAACGCCCCATACTATACAAGAAACACTACTATTTTTCGAGAACTTAAAATTAATCCTGTTTGTAAATCTATCCCCAATACTGCCATGCGCCACAGATCAAGACTCATCTCCCACACAAACAGACTTGCTTTCACACTTTCCAGACCTATGAACAGAAGAAGACTAAAGAGATTGCACCCATCAGACAATTGGATACTTAGACGGCACGCTTGTGGGAAACTCATTCCAGAGTTAGACGCATAGACTGCAACACTGCTCAATTTTTGTAATCAGTCTTTTTTTTATTCACTACTTTTGTTTTACCATGGTTGAAAGTGAATTAAGTTTCACATAACACTCGCCAATAAACATTCTGTTATGCACATCGAAAAAAAAAAAATATTTTTATTTTGCTACACCAGTCATAAGACATAAGTTCATTGGCTGACTTCAGAAGATCTTCGGTTTCTATCATCCACAGGATCTATGGTTTTCTTCGTCTTTTTCATTATAAACCTTATTTCCACCCATTATCTACACTATGCAACACCAAAAATTTACCACGATGGATGCTATATTTTTGAGTTCGTTACGAATTCCCAAGTTAAACTGCGTTTTCCAAAAAGTTCCCCGACGCAAGGATTCTTAGCACAAGGACCTCAATGTTCGAAAAATGCTGAAATTGGCCAACTTTCCGGAGGTCTCAGAGGCAAACGGATTCATGGTTTGTTTTGATGTTAAAGTTTTTTAAAAACATAAAAGCATACAGCTTTGTTGTTCTAATTTATTTTCTTCTGGTAATATTGTATTGATTATAATTGTACTATTAGACTCATTGGATAAGAAAATCTGTAGCTCTGCGAACCTCGATACGCCATTGCCGTGCGTGGCGATTGTTCCTGCCTGGCGGATGGTACTCCGGTTCCTGGCTCAGGCTGCTGTCGATTCACGGAGACTCGTTCACCAGTGGCCGAGGTCGCTGCGTGGGTGGCAGCTCCGGAGTCCTTCGGATGCCTCTGTTCGTCTCCTGCCGCTGAACTTCACCCGCTGCGTCTCTTGGGGCGACTTCTGGACCCGTTGGCCTGGGCAACAGTGATCCCTGGCGATCCTCGCTCTCCTGTAGCGGCTGCGGTTTGCTCTCGGCTGGCCTAAGGACGTCGTTCAGCAACTTCATCATGTCCATGAATCCGTTCCTGATCTCCTCCATCAACGTCTGACTAACTCTCGGCTCCTGGGACGCGCGTTATTTTTGGGCGGCTTGTGCTGGAGCTGTATTCGCCGCCGAATCAGCTGCTGAATCTCGTTCCAGGTTTAGCTCCTGATCCCTAATCCGATCCACGGGACCACCGCCTACCGGCGTTCTGGGTAAACCCCCAGCCAGCGACATTCGCACCAACCCGGCAGCGCCCTCACCGTCAGTGGACCAGATTGCGTCTTCGTCGACGTTGGAAGGACCCATCGACCTTAGCTGATGGCCTATTCTACGTATCTTTATCCATTCTTTCCCTAACTACTCAATAACCCCAAACCAATAAATAATAACAAATAATATACAATAATGAATATAATATAAATAAATAAATAAGAATGAACAAATACAATAATAAATAAATAAGAATAAATGAATAAGAATAAAAAAACGTGAAAATATATAACAACTAATCAAACTTTCCTACCCTTTTCTTTTCAGATTTGGACGTCAACTGGACTGGCTGTCACTCGTGGTGATAGCCGCCAGTTAAGAACTTTGGCTGGTTTTACTGCTGTTGGCTTTTCCTTCCCATCGTCATTTTCTATTTTAAATCGCGGTAACCGTGCAGCGCGTCGGGCTGATACGGGTCACGATTACCAATTAAGTTTAAAACCGACATCAAATTAGAAATTCAGGACGGGGAGAAAAACCCAGGAATTTAATACATTCTAAACAAAACAACATTTTAAATAAATAAATAACAAAAAACAAGCTTTCTAACCTAATATATCACAGAATTTATCACAAATTTTGTTCAGTGTACTCGCTATTACACGATGTACCCCGTGATGCAAAACCTGGCTTCTGCCGGGATGCCATTACTGGTTTACTGGAAAACCTGTGACCAGGAGCAATTTGTCGGGAAATTTGCTGACCAAGCCTTCTATCCTGTGCATTTTTTTGAACGCCGTTTGACTTCCCGGTATTCACCTCCTATGCAATTGCAACCAATATTGCAAGCCACCGTTGGGGATGACGAGGGGAGTCAGGGCAATCAATGGGCGAGACGTCGTCGCCTCGACAATTTAGTGTTTTAATTGTGCGCCACTATATTACGAACTGCTATTTTTCCCTTTGGCAGTGCCGCTAGCTCAGTTTTCTCTCAAGGCGGAGTCCCCCTAATGCCACAGCTCGCAACATAAATATCGACGACTACCCGGTCTCACATCACTAAACTATCGGTCATCACTACAGACAAAACGTAAACAATGGAAATTTTCTACAAATGACGGAAAATATTGAGATTTTGGTGGCTTTTGCTGACCTAGCCGAGCACGCCAACCCAACCAAGGATGCCCCGGAGGATTCCGCAGAGGCATCACCCATTTTCGGACCGTCGGAGTCACTCCTCGCGCCTTACGACAGTACCATCTCCCCCACAACGACAACTCACTCGCACATTTCGGTGGACATATACAATTTAATATTCGCAGTAAGTACGTTATAATTTATAACTTATAAACATTCTTATTATTGTACTCCCATTAACTAATTTATCTTTTCTTTAGCATTGAATACCACAGTTGGCCGCCGTCTTAAAATCTACGCGGTCAAAGCTGAAGACTTGCATCTCTGGGAAAAGGCTAAGGCGCAACCAAGGACACCTAATTCTGAGGAGCTCCTGGCGAAAAGAAGGGACAGACCAAAATACGTAAACACGCGCTGTAATCTCCCCCCGCCGTAAACCAAGGCTCGCAACCTTTTTTTACGGGCAACACCGAGGACAACTACGGATTTCGGGTCTGAATCCGGACAACTTTACAATAGGAACACGGGAAGTTTTTAGGTTAAGATTAACAAAGGTACCCATGTAATTCAAATTTCATGATTTTAGCCACTTCGAAGCTTGACACAGGGCGAGGCGATGCCCCAGCCGACAACTATTCCGCCGGAGATCAGCAGTAATGGAGGCCTGGAGCCGAAGAAACAGTGGTGGCCTTTATGAATGGCGTGGCTGCTCACCGCCGCGCAAACTGCCGCCGGATGGTCCCGAAGGCGAGTGGGACTGATGTCCCGGAACGGACTCACCGGGGTTTGTGTCCTGGCGTTGGCGGCGTCCAAGAAAGCAAGGTGAGTGGTTCCAGTGTCGTTGACTAGAATCGCACGTTCCAGTGTCGCTGATTGGTATGGAGTGGTATGACCAAATCAGGGCTTTTATGTAAGCCGAAGGGGTAGAGGTTATCTCCAAAAATAAATCTTCCGGGGCCCTTTGTGTTGGGACCCCGGTTGCCCTACGGATAATTAATTGTAATTAAACTGTCATGCACTTAACATTCTAAACTCTCATTTTTTTCTGGTTTTGGCTGCGGCCAGCTTCTATGACAATATGGCTGCGACTATCCCAATCTGCCCCTCATCATGGCGATATTGCCATATTCCCTTCCCTCTCCCAAATCTGGGTCATTGGACAGATTCAAGGCCACGGGAGAGTAATCCCTGAGCGAAACTTCAAATGGCCAAATCGTCCTCCAGATTCCCCACAGGGGGCGCCACCGAAACCATCGCCCTAGCGTCCTAACCTACCGATAGACCCCCTCCCATAATCGACTCCAACTGCAACAGTTTTTCGAACTTTAAGGTCCTTGTGCTAAGAATCCTTGCGTCGTGGAACTTTTTGGAAAACGCAGTTTAACTTGGAAACTCGTAACGAATTCAAAAATATAGCATCAAGGTAAATTTAAAAAGCATTCATTTTGTTGCACAGTGCTATTATTGCGGGAGGGTTCCATGGAATCCTATGAACCAGTCAGTGCGCATGGTCTTTATGCGGTTATTCCACTACACAGTTCGGCTCAATTTTTTCTCAGCCTATACGATTTTACGTAGGTGCGAGCAAGACAGATATGTGTCAGCTGCAATGAGCAATAAATGAGCAAAATTCTAAAAACCGATGGGCACTTTCGGTATTTTTTTGGTATTTTAAAATACCTTCATAAGGTACTACCTGGACCGATGAGCAATGAGAAAAATTGATAGGGGATTCCCTAAACTGTTATATTGCTGAATTGTTGAAAATTCAACAGAAAATTTGTTATTTGTTGAAAGGTTTCACGGAACTCAAAACATGTAAAATTCGATTTTTTATTGTTTCTTACTGACTAAAATTGTTAGTTAGGTAAGAAAAACTATTAATAGAATTGCTAATTTGATTTTAAAGTAAATAATGCGAACTTATAATAGTAAAATGTTGCAGAGTTGCCATGACTTTTAGTAAAATAAGGTGACAACTCTGGTTTTCAACGATTCAACCAAATTTTCAACAGCCTCGAGGCTGTTGGAACTTAAATTTCTGAAAGTTGACTTTGTATGGAACAGCTGATTAACAGCTGACCAAATTCAACACTTCAGCAATTCAACAGTTTAGGGAATCCCCTCTGAATATAAGAAGTACAATTTTCTCATTCATTAGAGCTACTGTAAAATGGGATCAATAAAAAAATTGATTTGATGCTTTTTGGTTGAATTGTCAAACCTTTTGCGACTAATTAGGTGCTATAAACAAATAAGAACAATACAAAAATTATTTTATAGGCCAAACTACTCCGTTGCCAACTAAAAAAAACGCTCATATTTCTAAATCAAGACATAACTGCGTCTACAAATTTCTAAAAATTAATGCCGGGTATGATAAAATTAAAAATAATTACATATGTACTTTGAACAGCCAAAACGTTGGTAGAAAATGTCCGATTTCATGGCAATACAAACTATTAATTTTACAGCATTCAACCTTAAAGCCTAGTACTCAGTACGACGAAAACTGTTAGCTAACCATAGAAGTAAGCGAGAGGCAAATAGGTAGCTAGCGCCTTTAGCCGGGGATTTTTTTTCACCGCGGTTGAGAAGGGGTATATTGTTTTGCTGTTCCGTGTATATTCCAGCTAATAGCCTCTGCTGTTCACATTAAGAATCGATTGAGAGCCGCTGATCGGGGCAAACAACCCAAAAAACCAACCAACAAAACTAGCTACAAAAAATTAATGTCCATGAATGAGAATTCCATCCAGGCAAGCGTAGTGAAAACTATTTGTGAACCAATAGGGGGGACACCTTTAAATCAAACTTGCGCTGCGTAGGAACTCCTAGAATCTGCATGCAAAACGCCAATCTTCTAGCTTTTATAGTTTCCGAGATCTCAGCGTTCATACAGACAGACAGACGGACAGACAGACAGACGGACAGACAGACGGACATGGCTAGATCGACTCGGCTAGTGATCCTGATATATATATATACTTTATGGGTCGGAAACGCTTCCTTCTAGCCGTTACATACTTTTGCACGAATACAATATACCCTTTTACTCTACGAGTAACGGGTATAATGAGTAGAAATGCGAATAATGTTTGGAGCAACAGTTGATAGGTCTTGCCGAGAAGGACATACGACGGATGTTGAGGAAAAGCAGAGCAATAACTGTTTTTACGATGAAATTATTTTTGTTCCGTTGCTAGGGCTCTTTGGTCGTGCCCCAACAACAATTTTTTATAGCAGTTAATTGCAGTGCAAATGTATTCCGTCCCAAGGAAAATGCCGAAACGACAAGAACAGCAAGAAAGAAGTTAACTTCGGCAGGCCGAAGTTTTATACCCTTGCAGTTCAAATACATACTTACTTCTTTGAGAGCTTCAAACGCTTTATCTCGATGGGTCCTGTTTAGGTATATCAGATGCATATTTGTTAGATTTGGTTTTTAAAATGTCAGAAATCAAAATGACTACTTTATAACAAACAAGAGAACGCATAGTCGGGTGCCCTCTGACAATCAGATACCCGTTACTCAGGTAAAGGGAGTGCGAGGGAGATCGAGATAGAAACTTTGAACACGCATAACTTTTTAACGAATGGTCCGATTTGAAAATTTCTCTACATTTCGATAGGTATTGATAAACACAATAAAACTGCATGTTTACTTTTCCGAAATATTGAAATTTTTAAAATCGTATATAAGCGATAGTGGGCGTTAGAGGGGGCGTGGCACCTTTTTGAAACAAACTTGCGCTGCGTAGGAACTCCTAGAATCTGTATGCAAAATGCCAATCTTCTAGCTTTTATAGTTTCCGAGATCTCAGCGTTCATACGGACAGACGACAGACAGACAGACAGACAGACGGACAGACGGACAGACGGACATGGCTAGATCGACTCGGCTAGTGATCCTGATCAAGAATATATATACTTTGCGGGGTCGGAAACGCTTCCTTCTAGCTGTTACATACTTTTGCACGAATACAATATACGCTATTACTCTACGAGTAACGGGTATAAAAACGTATATTGCTCGAATATTCCTATGAGAGCCATAAAATATAGTGGTCCAGTCCGCACGTTCCGACATATGTACTACCTGCAGTAGAAATAAGACTTCTGGGAAAGTTTAAAACTGAGAGACTAGTTCGCTCAAGCCTTAAGGAATCACTGTCCACCGAGGATATTTAATTCGCTTTAGGGGTCTGGCCTGCTATAAAAAGAATTTCACATTTTTGTTGAATTTTTACGAACGCTTATAATTTGGCATCAAACGGAAAGCCCATATTTTATAGCAAAATTTCACAAAACACCTCAAAATCCTAGAAAATGCTACGTGTTGTTTTTATAGCAAAACACGCATCTTTGAAATTCAATTACAAGAGAACTTCATGCATTTCCCCAATAATCTTCTGCACGTAAATTCCTAAGAAATCGCGGTCCATCGAGGGTATTTTTTCGCGGTTTTTGTTGCTCAGGCCGCTCTTCTAGACTATTACCAAAGTTGATAGTGTTAAAATCATCGCTATTTATACCCGTTACTCGTAGAGTAAAAGGGTATATTGTATTCGTGCAAAAGTATTAACAGGGAGAAGGAAGCGTTTCCGACCCCATAAAGTATATATATTCTTGATCAGGATCACTAGCCGAGTCGATCTTAGCCATGTCCGTCTGTCCGTCTGTCTGTCCGTCTGTCTGTCCGTCCGTCTGTCCGTATGAACGCTGAGATCTCGGAAACTATAAAAGCTAGAAGATTGGTATTTGGCATGAAGATTCTGGAGTTCCTACGCAGCGCAAGTTTGTTTCAAAAGGGTGCCACGCTCCCTCTAACGCCCACAATCGCTTATATACGATTTTAAAAATTTCAATATTTCGGAAAAGTAAAAATGCAGTTTTATTGTGTTTATCAATACCTATCGAAATGTAGAAGAAATTTTTCAAATCGGACCATTCGTTAAAAAGTTATGCGTGTTCAAAGTTTCTATCTCCATCTCCCTCGCACTCCCTTTACCTGAGTAACGGGTATCTGATTGTCGGGGCACCCGACTAGCGTTCTCTTGTTTTCATACAAATTCACTAGTGAATAAGCGCTTAGTGCTCATCCTTAGCAGTGATTCACCGCCAAAAAAGGCGATGAATGGAACTGCAGGGTATCGAACTTGTTTTTGGTCTCTCATCGAACGCAAACTTGCTTTGCCGTCGCGGACTGACAAAGCGAGTATACTGCGACAATGGGAGTTATTGTGGGAGCATCTGCAAAGCTATCTGAATTAAATCAGTCAGTCTTAAACAACGGGCTGTGGTATCAGCCAGCTACACCAACACAGCGCAGCTAAAGGGTTCGATTTCAGCTTTATCCCTCCCGTGCGCCCTATTTCGGGGTTCTGTGGTAAGTCGCGCTTAAGTCCTCAAAAACTTTACTGATGAAAAACATGGCCGAAGGAAACGCAACGTACGAGGAGCTACAACCAACTCCATTGAGATAGGCTAAACTCAGTTCGCCGCCAATCACTCAGCGTTAGCTGATCCAAACGCTGGAGAATCAGTGGTCCGCCACTTCATTGATCGTTTTTAATCTCCTGAAGAACACTTTGAAAAGAAGTCATGGGTTCACTCATGTATCAATCGCTTTTGTCTGGCTCCCACACCTTTAAAGATTTCCGAAAAGTATAAATGCAATTTTGTTGTGTATAAAGTGATACCTCATCTTGTCAGGTTACTCTGTCATTCTCCCAGTCTTCCCTCGTTGGAAAGGTAGTCGTGAATCCGTTTCCAAATTTTATCTCCGCTGTCATATAATCAGTTTTGTTCTTTGCCAGATAGTTGCTGTCCTCCAAGATACGGCAGTGCCCTGTGTGGTAGCCTTTCCAGCATTTACTTGCCTTCAGTCTGGCCGACTCTGCGCTGAAGTATCCTTTTTATGAAAGATAGGCATTTTATCCAGAATAGTGTTCAACGCGGCAGCCGGGCATGATCTTAATGCCCCTGTAGTCTCCGCGCAAGCTGATCTCTGTATTCTTGTCAGCTTGGTAATATTGTATGTTTGTCAGGGCTGGCCACCAGACTAGTGCCCCGTATGTGAGAATTGGCCTTACCACTGCTGTGTAAAGCCATAATATTATCTTTGTGTATACCCCAGTTTTTGCCGAACATTTTCCTGCACGAGTAGAATGCTATACTGGCCTTTTTTACTCGTTCCGTGATGTTCTGTTTCCATTAGAGCTTCGGGTCGAGTATCACTCCTAGGTACTTAGCTTTACCCGATAGATCGAGTTCGATTCCATTTATTTTTGGTTTGCTGTATGTTGGGATCTTTGTTCTTCGCGTGAAAACCATTAGTTCGGTTTTACTCGGGTTTTTGCCCATTCATTGTGAAATTTTGGAATAGTTTTTCCAACACCGAATCAACAACGAAACGAAAACTGGTGGTTATAATTATTTATTGGGCAACTGCGAAAGCGAAGACGAGAAAATAATGCGTGTGGTCGATCTAAATCAATTTCAACGAATGTACGACTATATTTTAACAAAGTTCTTAGAGCCTAACTTAACGACAGTTGACGAAGACGGGGCGAATTCGCAGAGAGCGAGAGAGAACTTTATTGTGCACCCGCCTTCGTCCTAAACTAACTTACACTAAACTTCAAACTTCAAGTACAATTTCAAATCTCTCAACACCGGCCCCGTTGAACGCTTCAGGCTTCAACAAATGGGAAGCGGCGCCAATTTATGGATGGCCCGCCGAAAAACGCCTCCTGCGCCCGTCCTAACGTCGACGACCCTGACCATGCCGTCCTCCCCTGCGTGCCTGGCGATGATTCTCCCCAGGAGCCATTGTTGGGGCGGAAGGTTGTCCTCGGCCACGACGACGAGATCTCCCTCGCTGATGTTCGGCTGCTCTTGGTGCCACTTGCCCCGAATTTGTAGGCCCAGGACATATTCCCGGGACCATCGCCGCCAGAACATTTGCCTGACTGACGAGACAAGCCGCCATCGCCGTAAGCAGCTGAGACCCTCCTGGTCCGGGGTCCGGAGTGCTGGTGTGGCGAGCAGCGGCCCGCCTGTCAGCAGGTGCCCGGGAGTCAGCGCCTCTCCGTCGCTTGGGTCCTGGCTGATTGCTCCGAGCGGGCGGGAGTTCATCACCGCCTCGATTCCGACGAGCACTGTCGCCAGCTCTTCTGCGCTTAGGAGCGCGCTGCCCACCGCCCGTAGGAGTAGGTTCTTGGCAGTTTTGACACCTGCCTCCCATAGTCCGCCCATGTGCGGAGCCCGAGGCGGTATGAATGCAAACTCGCATCCGCTTCTTGATGCGAATTCGCGTATCGCGTCGGCTTCCTCCTCGATCCGCTCTCGAAGGGCCTGGAAGTGGCGACTGGCTCCGACGAAGTTCGTCCCGTTGTCGCAATGGACGACTTGGGGACATCCTCGGCGCCCAACGAACCTTTGAAAAGCCAATAAAAAGGAATCTGTGGTTAAATCTGAAACAACTTCTAGATGAACCGCCTTGGACGCGAAACAAACAAAGAGCGCAATGTAGGACTTATACGGAGGCCTACCACGAATTTTCAGTGTTGTATAGACAGGGCCACAAAAATCAACGCCACATATAGCAAATGGGCGGAGAGCACGGAGACGATCTGCGGGTAAATTTCCCATAATTTGTGTCATCAGTCGAGGCTTGCACTTGAAGCAGCGAATACATGATCGAACTGTCTGACTGCAGACCTCCTGAGCGTTTACGATCCAAATTCGCTGTCGAAGGAGACTCACAAGTGCTCGTGGACCAACATGAAAATTAGAATGGTGCAGATGCCGGACATAGCTCTGCACAAATTGGGAGCGTTTCGTCAACAACAATGGAAACTTGGCATCGTATGATATAGGAGCGTTAGCTAGTCGCCCCCCAACTCGCAACAACGAAAAGTGACACCAAGTCCCCTTGTCTTCATGAATGAATGGATTCAATCGCTGAAGACTTGGGCCAACTCTGGAGCCTTTACGGACTTTTTCCCTTTCTTCGTGATACTCGTGTTTTTGTAATACCTCGACAATTTTTAAAAAGGCTTCATTATATTCAGTGGGTGACAAAGTTTTTTCAAATACTTTACTTTTGTCTTTGCATTTTCTAATGAAGCGGAACATATAAACGAATACCCTAAGCAGTTTAAGGTGTGACGAAAATCCCTCGATGACATCTACCAAGTCCGAATTTTGTACAGCAGCGGTCAGCCCGACCGCAGTCTTCCTCGATTCTTGCAGTAGGACTTGTTCATCTAGGTCAAAGTGTGCATTTTGGGGCCAGTTTTCTTCTCCTTCCGTTAGATACGCTGGTCCGGTAAACCATATCGACTGTATGATTTCGTCGACGTCACAACCTCTTGATACTATATCTGCTGGGTTCTGTTTCGTGGGGACATGCCGCCATGTAGCTTCACCTGACCACTCTTGAATCTCCGCAACTCTATTCGATACAAATGTGGACAACGAAGACGGATGAGACCGGATCCAATGAAGCGTAACTTCAGAATCCGACCAATAAACAATTTGTTCGATAGGTACCTTTAATAGGGGCTTGATTCTGTGACAGAGATCTGCGAGAAGGTGAGCGGCACATAACTCAAGTCTTGGAAGAGTCTTAGTCTTGAGCGGCGCTACTTTTGACTTTGACGTCAACAATGATACTTTATAACCTTCTGCAGTTTTGCTACGAATGTAGACGCAAGCTCCGTAAGCTCTTAAGGATGCGTCGGCAAAGGCATGTAATTGAACCGGTGACATCGGATCGGTATGCACAAACCGAGGAATTGATATTTCTTCTAACTTAGACAGTGTATTTTTTATCATATTCCATTCTGTTTCCAAATGCATTGGAATCGACTCATCCCAATCTAACTTATTGAGCCAGAGTTCCTGCAATAGGATCTTTCCTCTGATTACAATTGGACTTAATAAGCCGAGGGGGTCAAACAGCTTCGATGTCACCGATAGTATGTTCCGTTTTGTCGCTCGGAGACCCATGACAGCATTGTCAATTTGGAACTTAAAGGCATCTTCGTTGGGCAACCACGATATTCCTAACGCCTTAGTAGACTCTGAGTCCGAGATGGGTATGGATTTGGCTGTGCTCTCAGATGCGGTGACGTCAGGTGAGTTTGAAAACCACTTTGTCAATTCAAAACCTGCAGTTTGAAGAACCTGAGACACTTCAGACTTAATAGTCTTTAACTCCTCTACGCATGCAGCACCAGTCAACATGTCATCGACATAAAAGTCGGATCCAATAACTTCAGCAGCTCTAGGAAAAGAAAGTTTGGCAGACTCGCTTAACCTTTTTAAACACCGAATCGCCAGAAATGGGGCTGGTCCAGTCCCATATGTTACGGTGTTGAGCTTATATAATCTCAAGGACTCAGAGGGGTCTCTTCTCCACACTATAAGTTGAAACTGCCTATCCGCTTCATTTACCATCACTTGGCGATACATTTTCTTTACATCGGCGGTCAAGGCGAACCTATGCAGCCGGAAGCGAAGTAGCGTTGAGTACAACTCATCTTGGATTGTCGGCCCAACCATCAAAATATCATTTAGAGAGATCTGAGTTGACGATTTACAAGAGGCATCGAAAACGACACGTAACTTGGTTGACGTACTTTGGGGTCTCAGAACGCATTGGTGTGGGATAACATAATGTGGAGCAGAAGGAATTTTATCTGTAGGAGACATGTGACCTAAGGAAAGGTACTCTTCCATAAATTCTAAATACATTTTCTTCATGTCAGGGTCTCGAGACAACCTTCTTTCAAGCGACAAAAACCGCCGTTTTGCAACTTCAAAGGAGTTGCCCAACCCATTTGGATCAGATTTAAACGGCAGCCTTACTTCAAACCGACCTGATGGCAAAACCTGAGTAGTCTTCCGGTAGTGTTCTTCACATAACTTTTGCTCAGGCGACAGAATTTTCTTTAGAGATGGCATTTCTTCCAGTGACCAAAACTTCTGTAGTGTGCTGTCAATAGATACTAACAGCTCTTCACTACAACTAAAACTTTTCACAACTTCTGTAGGGGAAGATGCCTTATATCTTCCTGATACAACCCATCCTAGGAGGGTTTTCTGCAAAGTTGGAAAGTCGGGACCTTGTCTAATTTGTCCAACAGCTAATAATTCGAAAAAAGATTCTGCTCCTATTAACAAATCTATTCTTTGTGGCTTGTAGAAATATGGGTCCGCTAAAGGTAGGTTCTTTGGAATTTTCCAGTCATTGATATTAACAGACTGGTCAGGATGGTATCCTGATATTGATTTTAAAATCCAAAAATCGAATGAGAACTCACTACCATTTATACGCGACTTCACCACTGTATGTACCTTTTTCTTAACTTGAGAATTGGACTCGCCAATACCAAGTAAGTTGATACACGACTCCTCTTTACGGATCTGTAAGCGGTGAGCAAGGTCCTCTGTTATAAAGTTTGTTTGGGACCCAGAGTCAAGAAGTGCTCGGGCCAAAATATATTCACCGTTTTTTGTTCGTACACTTACGATCGACGTGGCCAAAATCACCCTGTCCGATGATGTCGCATGCATAACATGTGACGTGGAAGGCTGATCTTGATTTAAAGGAGGAGTAAGAATCTCTTGGGGTGGTGGCAACGCTAAACTGTTCTCGGAAACTGTATATCTATGCAGTAAAACGTGATGCGAGCGTCCACAAACTCGACATTTGTTAGATTTGCATTTCGAGACAGTGTGACCCTTTCGCATACAATTGATGCATAATGAAGCAGATTTTACAAAGTCAAACCTTTGCATAACGGAAAGACGACCAAACGGACCACAGTTCGCTAGGATATGGTCGTCCGCATTGCAATAGCTACAACCTTGCTGGGACTTACTGTTGGACGAAGAACAAGTAAATGAGCTACGATTTTGTGGCTTGCTCGACGTAACTTTATCTTGCTTTGGTTTCGTCGATTCTTCAGCAGATAAATGCTGATATCTGCGATTTAACATTTTTTCAAAATCGGACCAAAGAGGTAATTTTTCATAATCTAACTGTTCTTCCCATTTTTGTTTGGTCACTGGGTCGACTCTGTTCAAGACGAGATAGATCAACATTGCATTTGAAATCTTGGTATCGTCTCCTATCGATAACAAAGAACCGTATATCGATGACACGGTATCGATAAGATTTCTTAGAGACGACGCTGACTGTTGCGATATTTTCGGAAGACTAAACAATGTTGAAATATTATTCATAAAAATTAAACATTCGTTATCATACACTTTTTTCAAACTGACCAAAGCTTTCTCATAATTGCTCTCTGTGACTTGGTAGGCCTTAATAGTCCCCAAAGCTTCACCAGAAAGACAAGAGATTAAGTGATTGAATTTTTCAATAACTGGAATGTTATCGTCTTTATGAACGAGAGTTTCGAAAAGGCTAATGAAATTTTTAAACTCCGAGTATTTGCCGCTGAATTTCGGCAAAGCCAAATTCGGAAGTCGAGCTCGAGTTGGGGCTACAGAGGCTGACCCAAGTGTTTTGGTTTCGCTAGCTGCCTTCAAGGCCGAGAGAAGCGACAATATTTTTGCCTTGGTTATTATTGAAAGCTCTTCCAACTCTTCTCCAAACTCATCGCCATCATCTAAATCTTCTATCTGTTCTTGTAATAGATTTGCCCTTTTAATTGCATCATTTAAATTTTCTAGCCTACAATTTAATTCTTCTTCCAGAATCGGAATCTGGCCGGCTTCTAGCCGAGTATTTAATCGGCGGATGCTACTTAATGGTTTTTGGAGCTTGTGTTTAAGGTCAGCAAGAATACTTTTTGGCTTATCTGGACTCATTTTTAAATTAATTTATATATATATATTGGCCACGAAAAAATTATATATAAATAAATATATGTAGAATAAATTATATCCAGCAATAATTTATTAAATTGAATAAATTTAATTTTCAAAAATATATAATTCAAATTAGAACGGTAATGAAAATAAATTTCGAAACAAAACAATGAGAGTTAATAATAATTTTGTCTATAATTATTAAATTTGTTCGAAAAATGTTGTTACCAAATGTTGTATTATTCACAACAAAAGCGACGAAAATATTTAATTAAATCAAACCACGTAGTATCAAATTAATAGTGGTGACGGCAAATCAGTATACCCGACCGAATGCAGGGTAGCGCGTCACTTAACGGTCAGCTAATCGTCAGCGCGCCAAACCAAAATCCTACAACAATAACAACGTTGCTAGCGGCGGACAAGCGAAAGCGAAAACGAAAAAAATTCACCGCTGCAGCTGCTTGTATATGAGGGCTTATGTATTGGTTATGTATAGCGGCTGGGATGAATTTTCCAACTATTAATTTTTCGAGTTTTAACACAATGTAGTGGGGGGCGACAGTGATTGCAATAATTTTCGTAAGAAAACACAAATTAGATGTTGCATCCAAGGGCGGTTCAAATGGGTTATGTAATGTGTATGTATGTTTGTATGTGTATATATGTATAATAAAGATGATATAAATTTTATTTATTTTTTCTGTATGTGTGTGTAAATTTGCAATTTTTCTTTTTATTATAATTAATGCATGCACAACTAGCTCTACTATATCGATACGTCTGTGCCAAGAATTGAAAGCGAGGTGCAATTTTTCAGCACAAGACAAGAAACAAATAAATTGTTTTGTTAACAAACTCTAGCTTTCAATTTTTTGCACAAATACCTCGGGTTCTGCGTTGGGGTCTTTTAATCCAGCTGCCACTTTCCTTTCACACATAGAACAATCGCAGGGCATTCCTATTGTGGCAGTTGTTCGTGGGGTTAAAATCCAGGTATTTCGCGACCGGCACGTTAAGTTTAGGGAGCTATTTATTTAATTGTATTTCACCGAACTCGCCGCGGGCAACAGAATACACGATTTTGTGTATTTTTATTAATTGTATATGCAAATGAAGTTTGCTATCACTTTTCACTGTGTCACTGTGTCACTGTCACTGTCACTAATTTGTTGCCTTCAATTAATTATAAGTCCACCCGGGGGCGCCATGAAATTTTGGAATAGTTTTTCCAACACCGAATCAACAACGAAACGAAAACTGGTGGTTATAATTATTTATTGGGCAACTGCGAAAGCGAAGACGAGAAAATAATGCGTGTGGTCGATCTAAATCAATTTCAACGAATGTACGACTATATTTTAACAAAGTTCTTAGAGCCTAACTTAACGACAGTTGACGAAGACGGGGCGAATTCGCAGAGAGCGAGAGAGAACTTTATTGTGCACCCGCCTTCGTCCTAAACTAACTTACACTAAACTTCAAACTTCAAGTACAATTTCAAATCTCTCAACACATTGAGTCGGGTAATTTTGTTACTAATAACATCTGGAAATGGTCCTGATACTAGCAGCACTACGTCGTCTGCGAAGTCTACTACTTTAACTCCTCCGCTATTGAGCTCTCTCAATATGTCGTTCATGTTAATAAGCCAGAGCAGTATGGATCCGGCGTTTACATTATTGAACGCACCTTTTATATCTAAGAAGGTGACCATCTTATATTGGTTAAAATGTGGCGATTTTTCTATATGGCAGACTACTTCGTGCTGTTTCTTTCGATCTGCCTTTTCGGTACGCATGCTGAGCGTCCGATAGATGCTGCTTCTCGGTGTTTTCCCGGATATGAATATCGATCATTCGTTCCAGCGTTTTCAATAGGAAGGAGGTAAGGCTGATCGGCCTGTAATCCTTTGCTAGGAAATGACCTCTTCTTCCTAGTTTTGGTATAAATACAACTTTGGCTTCTTTCCATAGAAGCGGTTGTGTGTTAGTCTGATGCAAGCCATGTAAATCCACCAGTGTCTCTATGGATTCTTCCACTGTTGTAGTCGCTAATCCGTCTTGTTTGTGTAATAGAGTTGGGCTGTTATACCCTATGGCAAGGACCTTGCTTAGTCTAGCCGAGTCTTTTATACCTTCGAGCGATTCGCAGTAAGTCCTCCAAGAGTCTTTCTTGGCTGCGTATATCGCTTTTTTGAATGCTTTTTGTGCTTCTTTGTATGGCTCGTATTCCTTGGTAGCATAGCTTGAGTTATAGGCTTTTCTTGCCCTCTTTCTCAGAGTGCATAGCTCTTTGGTCCACTATAAAGGGTGTTGTTTTTTATACCCGTTACTCGTAGAGTAAAAGGGTATATTGTATTCGTGCAAAAGTATGTAACAGCTAGAAGGAAGCGTTTCCGACCCCATAAAGTATATATATTCTTGATCAGGATCACTAGCCGAGTCGATCTAGCCATGTCCGTCTGTCCGTCTGTCTGTCCGTCTGTCTGTCCGTCTGTCTGTATGAACGCTGAGATCTCGGAAACTATAAAAGCTAGAAGGTTGAGATTTCACACACATATTCTTGGGCTTCCTACGCAGCGCAAGTTTGTTTCATCGAGGTGCCACGCCCCCCCTAACGCCCACAATCGCCATAAACGATTTTCAAATGTGTCTGGAGGCCACATCTTTTAAGATTTTAAAAATATATAAACGCAATTTTATAGTGTTTATTAATACCTATCGAAATGTAGAAGACATTTTTCAAATCGGACCATTCATTAAAAAGTTATACGCAATCAAAATTGTTTATATATCTATCTCCCTCGCACTCCCTTTAGCCCCAATAGATAGTCGGGACACCAACCCGAGTACAGCGTTCGCACTCCCTTTAGCTGAGTGACGGGTATTAGATAGTCGGGACACCAACCCGACTATAGCGTTCTCTCTTGTTAGAGTATGAAACCTTGCATGTTTCCTTATATGCATTGTTTAGAATGTTTGTTAGGTCCTCTACTTCCTTGTCCAGGGTCGTCGTAGAGGTTTATACCCGTATTCTTCTGTTACTAACTTTCGAGTAGACAATCTTACCGAATTTGTCCCAGTTTGTTCTACGGGGGTTACGTTTCGGTTTCGGTTTGGAATCAAAATTTCGAAGAAAATGTACCTGTGATCTGAAAAGAAATTTCGTTTCGACACTATCCACTTGTCAACCTTATCTTTACTAAATTCTGTCTGTAAAGTGAGGTCTAACACCTCTTCCCATCCCTGAAATTCCCTAGTGCTTGGGAATATAAAGGTGGGTGTGTTACCTCTATTACATATGGTGATGTTGCGGCAAATAATATTATCAAAAAGAGACTCACCCCTTTCGTTAGTTTCCGAGCTTCCCCATAGTGTGTGCCTCGCGTTAGCGTCGCATCCGAGCACCAGGGTCGTCTTAGTGTCTTCCGCCCATTGCAGCAGCTTGATGACTGGCTCAGGTGGAGCCGGTTCATCATGGGCCATGTAGGATGAGGCTATCATCATCGATGTCCCATCCGCCGCCACGAATCTGGCAACTGCTAGATCCGGTGTACTAAGATTGGAGCATAGAAGTGTGCTATAGTTATTCTTTATAATAATACCCTCTCTCGGCCTACCTGTCGAGTTAGTATACAAGAATGTATATCCTTGTTGTGTTAGACCCAAGATTTGTCCGTCTCGAGTCCATGTTTCTTGAACGATGCCTACTTCAATTTTTCTTTCACTGAGAAGAACTGCAAGATTGGCTGAAGCATGCGTGCTGTGCTTCAGGTTAATCTGCACAACTTTAAGCATCGGTGTTGGGTGTTACGTCTGGGGTCTTGTCGTCGATGACCAGGTCATCCAACAGCTTGTTGGTGTTATCGACATCCTCGAGAACATCATCCGGCTCTGCCAGGAAGACCTTGATCTTGGCCTTCCGTAGGCCGAACCGGATGGTATAGTCGGCCTTCTCAAGCTGGCAGTGCTGGTTGATGAGGAAGAGGAACGGCTGGCTCGTCTTCATCTCCTTTTCTACTTTGAGTATCGCCCAGTCCTCTGTGTGCACTTCTGGGTTCTGAGCCCTCAGCAGCGACAGCACCTTTCCTTGGTCAGTCTGCTCCTTTGGCAACCAAATGCGATCCCGCGGCCTCCTTGGAATCTCCCTGGCGTGGACGAGCCTAATACTAAGGCCGCCCCATGCATTTCCAATCTTGGCAATGCATTCCACCAGGAAGGACCTTGAAAACGAGTCATTGCACTTGATCACCCGGTGCTCCCTGACCATGTCCGACGAGTCGAAGGAGGGGATCGGACCATTTGGCACGGCTGATAGCCTTTCAGCTATCATGTCGGCCACCTTGACCTCGATCTCCTCCCACTTCTCCGACAGCAGGCGTTCGTCGTCGTGCAGGTCGTCCAAGTCGCTGAACTTCTTGGCCTTCTTCACAAAGGAGGTCGGTCTTGACCTCCCCTGAGCTTCCTTTGCCCGTTTGGGTGCGCTCTCGCTTGCCTCGTGCGAGCGGTCCCTTTTCGTGTTGGCTTGAGTGGCCCCCGGGCGCGTCCTCATGTATTCCTCGAAGTGATCTCCGCAAGGCATCGAGTCTTGTCCTCCGAATTGCGCTGGTCAGTCTTGCCCTCTGCCTCATTCTTGGCAATCTTGCCGAGAATGAAACGAGCCCGTCTGACCTTGGCCTTGCGCTGCTGATGCGTAGCAGTGGCTGCCTTGCTGGTACCCGGCTGGGTTGGTACCCGGCTGGGTTCCGCTGTTGTGTGGGCAGCCCCTTCCGTTCCTATCGGAGCCGGAGCACCCTGGCTGGGTGTTCGCGGTCCTTCCTCGATGGTAGCGGAAACGGTTTGTGGTTTAACCTCCCCCGTGAGGTCCGAAGTTACGGTGTTGGGTTTCATTTTCAATACATAATCGCCCGCGTTGCTCGACCAGGCAAGCGCGGCGGGCCTGAGGGTTGTTGGGGCTCTATGAAAAAGTCGACCGTGACTCCACCCCAAAGCCACGGCAAGGCCACTTCCAACCCAGGGTTGCCCGCCGCTGGGAAGGCTCCGTTAAAACACAGCTGGATTTACCCCTCAGCTGCGAACCCGAAAGTCAGTGGGCACGGGTCGCTTGACACGCCTGACTTGAGGGTAGGCACTTTAAAGACCAGCCCAGGTCCGCCCGACTACGATTCGTCAGCATCCATAGTCATAGCTAGACTATGGACCTGCTTCCAGCCGCCCTCACGGGGAGAGTATAGTGGCACTACCATCGGTGCACACAGTTACGGCAGGGGACGAGTCCCCCGTTGGTCATTCTGTGTACCCGACGGCTGACGGCCAATCGATAGGTATTGACGAAACAAATACACATAATTTACAATTTTCATAATAGCAACATGAATAATAGCATCATAATGAAACACACTTGCGCTGCGTAGGAAAAGTTTTCGTTGTACACGATTCTCTTAGAATCTGATCTGAAGAAAAAATTAAAATAACAATTTTAATATAGATGAATTTACCTTTGGCAGCCCCCTGACGAAACTGAAAACCTCTTTTTTCTTATAAAAAATGGTCAATTCTACTCGTTTACTTGATGTGTTCAGGAAATGCACCGTGAAGATTTTCTGATCAACCAGAAATCAATAAGTCCACCAGTTGGTGACCACGAATCTCAAAAACGGCTGGTCTTTAAAAAAAATCATTGTTTCAAGAAAAACGAGTGTGAAAGTTCAAGTTCTCCCTTAAGCGCTCTGCCAGTCATTTCTTCTCAGCGTTGTTACTTCCAAACGAGATTGAATTTTTAAAACACCTTTTGGCCACATAATTTACTTAAGTTATAGATATTCATATAATAAATCAGCAGAGAGCAACTGTCAGCAAACGTGTGTGCCAATGAAATCTTTTTCGCGTTTCCCATCGAAAAATCCAATGGAAATCGGGCTTATAGTGTGTTCACACAGAAAAGATTTTCGCTTAAGCAACTGTTTACCGCTTCAGCAATTTCTTCTTCATAGGAAATTAATGTGCTAGAAAGAGGCGGGTAATGTCGCTACAACCCGCTGCAGTGATAGGTCATATAAAAATGGTTTTGGACCATTTACACAATTAGGGTATTCACCAGTCCTGGCAGGTATCGCAAATGGCATCTGTGGCAGGTGAAAATTTCGCATATCCAACAAAATACATAAATATAAATTCTATACCTGCCGTGGGTCGACCTGTGCTTATATTTATACCCGTTACTCGTAGAGTAAAAGGGTAAATTGTATTCGTGCAAAAGTATGTAACAGCTAGAAGGAAGCGTTTCCGACCCTATAAAGTATATATATTCTTGATCAGGGTCACTAGCCGAGTCGATATAGCCATGTCCGTCTGTCCGTCTGTCTGTCTTTCCGTATGAACGCTGAGATCTCGGAAACTACAAAAGCTAGAAGGTTGAGATTTCCCATATATTCTTGGGCTTCCTACGCAGCGCACGTTTATTTCAAAAAGGTGCCACGCCCCCTCTAACGCCCATAATCGCCCACTAACGATTTTAAAATGTGTCTGGCGCCCACACCTTTAAAGATTTCCGAGAAGTATAAATGCAATTTTGTTGTGTATAAATATACCTATCGAAATGTAGAAGACATTTTTCAAATCGGACCATTCATTAAAAAGTTATTCGCAATCAAAAAAAATTTAATATATCCATCTCCCTTGCACTCCCTTTAGCTGAGTGACGGGTATTAGATAAACGGAACACAAACCCGACTATAGCGTTCCCTCTTGTTTTGGCTGATTTGCTACATCTGCCATTTGCCACACCTGCCAGGACTGCTGAAAACCCTAAATGTATAAATTATAAAGTCATATAGTTGTAGTACTCGTATTGGTACTTGCTGCCTCCCGCGCAGCAGTCGTGTTAGAATAACAAATCCAACTGAAGTTGATGGCCGGTTGGCCGACAATTATAAAGTCATATAGTTGTAGTACTCGTATTGGTACTTGCTGCCTCCCGCGCAGCAGTCGTGTTAGAATAACAAATCCAACTGAAGTTGATGGCCGGTTGGCCGACGATCTTCAAATGATGATTTATGACGATTACGTTGGAAGGTTGACTTCCCTTCATAACCCGCTGGCCTAGAGACTCAGTCAGGGTATATTAGTAATAAGTCGATAACGGCGGATTGCCGGAGTTAAGTTCATGAGCCAAGTGCTCTTTATTCCAATGAATGTAAAACAGAACTGAACTTAAGGGCTAAACTTAAAGCTAACAAAGCTCACAGCGGCCGCGCAAATATGCAGTGTCTGCCGCTGTGCACGAGCTTCCGGCCCATTGCTAGGTCAGCAATTTCGGCCGGAGCTTGTTTTCGACGTAACTGCGGTCAATGATCTTGATCGGGTTGACCACAGTTAACTGCTCCCCCTTCTAAGCTAAGGCCGCCCTCGGCCGTTTGTAATTCAGCAATAATCTGTCTAATTTGGCCTGCGGATTTTCTTGCCCTAATAATTCGCCTTAATGTGAGCCCGATGCAGATGAGTGCGCAGCATATTGCTCCTGCAATAAGTGCTGCGAGACTTGTCTGATTGTTGTTTATATCCTCTCTGAATTCCTTGATGAACTCCAAGTTCCGTTCAGCCAGGCGGTGAAGATACGGGAGGCTGAGGACATCTCTGCTGGTGGTGATGTTCAACAAGGGGAGACTTGCTGTCCCTGGAGCTCTCTTCCGGGTGTTGTCGTGGTTAATGAAGAGTGTGTCGTTTACCGTGGCTTGTTTGTCAAAGGTTATGAGGTGTGTGCCATGAGTCCAGGTTTCCGTGCCATTGTCCACTCGAACTTTGGCCGATTTGTCGTTGATAATTATAATTCCCTCGTCCACATAGGTCAACGGGTGCAGATCGCTCTCTTGAACTCGGCAATGTGCTACCCCACCGGCATGCAATTCCTTGGCGCATGAACTTTCTGAAGCCAGGCGGCAGAACGTGGCCCCCGGTGATACGGAGCAATTTTTAATGGCGTAAATTTCTCCGCCGCATTCGGCTATGACGTTGTCTCTTATCTGCAACATTGTCTCACCATGGGCGACTGGGAAAACTGTAATCTTTCTACAGGCTAGTTTGATTTTCGGGAATTTTATGATAAAATGTAAAATGTTAGTGGACTGCAGAATCTTTACAGACGAGACGGACAAAAGATCTCCTATAGGTGTGTTGGTGGGTTCCTCAAGCCAAACTGTTTTTAAGTCTTCGTGATCTAAAATGTTCGGACTAACAATATTAATTTTGGCAAGGGTTATGGCAAGCATCAAATTTTGTAGTTCCGTCATCAACATTCGGTTTCTAGCAAGCAGTGTCTCGTATAAATGTCCGGTGTCTACTTGTGAGTTTTTGGCTGATTTCAAAATTGAATTGACGGTAGAGGTTAACTGATTAATCTGGTTTTGGATTTTAGTGTTAATTTGAATCTGTCTATTGCTTGACTCGACTAACTTCATTTCGGTAAATTTTATTTTTTCTAAGTCACCGGCAACCGGTGTTCCTGCTTCGACCTTTAGCATTGATCCCAAGAAATCCAAACTCCTAGCTACTCTGTGATGAACGCCCAACGACTCTAACAAGTCTTGGAGATGAGCGGTGTCCACGCTTAGAAGCTTCTGCATGTGGGATAGTGGAAACATATCAATCATGCTGCTTGTCTCCTCTATTACACGCCCATATTCTGAGAGGTTCGCTGTATGTGTAACGTAAGCGAACTCCTCCCATACTAGGATTTCACCATCTACGATGGGAATGTACTTGGCCTGCGAGCAATCGGTAATGTGAGCCGACGTCAAGGACAGGAATATGCAAAGTATGGGTCCGAACCTGTGAAATTAAACTTTAGTTATTTCTATGCTTATAGAGGGTTTTCCCACCACCAATAAAATGAACTTAAAGTAAATTATGCCCGCGGCTGTAAATCTTAAGGTTAGAAAAAATATGCGCCAAGTGGCTTGAAAGTGTAATAATAAAAAAACATGAAGGACATCGTTGGTGGTATTACTTGAGATTGTCCTTGTGGACCATCCTCCCCTTAATGAGGACCGTGGTCCCCAGGTCCGCTTCTACGGCTCTCTCCTCACACAAGGGTGTGAGTTTATTTCCTAGCCTTCTGTTGGATTTTACCAATACCTTTTCTCCAACTTCGAAGACCCTATTCTGCCGGGATGTGTTTTCCCGGCTTCTTAACGCGTCCTGGGCGCTTTTTATTTTTTCTCGAATTTCTATCTGTAAATCTTCCGAGTTCGTCGGTACAACATCAGCTGGACTTTTGTTAATGACCGAGTGAATTGATTTGTTGTATTTGGTAGTGGCTAGTAAAATCAACTCTATGGTATCAGTTATACCTTTGCCAATTTTAATGCATCTAGCGAGTTCTATCAGGGTGCTGTGAAAGCGTTCAACGTGTCCGTTAGATACACTGTGTAAGGGTGGTGCATTTGCGATACCAACCCCAAAGTGGTTAGTCAGCATGGCCGAGATCGTATGCGAATTTAAAGAAGGTTCATTGTCGCAATAGATCGTTTGGCCTTTGGAAAGTAATTCATTAGCTGTAGCACCGCTGGTTTTAGGTCTTCAATTGTTCTAGAGGAAATGGGTTGCACGACTGCGAACTTTGAAAACTTGTCAATGCACGTCAGGAAGTATTTCCTGTCTGTTGAGAAAATATCAATGTGCAATATCTCCCCTGTTTGGGATGGAATCGGTGACTCGCCGATTTCTTGTTTTTTAGGGTGCCTATCATACTTGGCCCTTGCGCAGGTCTTGCAATTTTGGACAATTTCGTTGGCCAATTTAGTCATTTTAGGAAATAATATTCAGAGAGCACCTGTTTGACATTCTCTTGTGCCGATCTGTGAGCCCTGTCGTGTTCAGTGTACAGAATTTCCCGTCTCTCCGGGACTGGGAAAATGTCCGTTACACGATTTTTACAATACCAAAATTTTGTGGCTGGAAATTGGCGGACCAGTTGGTCCTGTATCATTGCGAGTGTGTGCAAATCGCAATGGATGGCGTTTACGCCCTTAGGAACAATTAAATCTGCGAGCTCATTGAGTAATGACTCTTTGCAGGAGAAGCTGATCGCATGCCGTCTCTTGTTTCCAAAGAGGACAAAGCTGCGTTTTTGCGGAAAGCGAGCTTCCTCCAGAGTTATCTGGTTTTGGAAGCAATTTAAGGGCTTATCCGTTGCCTCAATTGTGTGGGTCAGTGACAGCTCACTGTGAATCGTGGCCGCACTTGAAAAGGCTTCTTCCTCTCCCAGAACGTTAAATTGCTGTCTTGAGAGGGCATCCGCAACGAGGTTTTCCGGGCTTGTAAAACATTTTAGCGCCGGACTCGTCGATGCGAGCTTTCCATCGTTTGATTTTCGCATTCGGATTGGATTCCGATACTGCAAATGTCAATGGCTGATGATCAGTATAGATGTTTATATCTTTTACTGCATACAAATAGTGCCGCAGCTTGGCCAGTGCCCAAACTATGGCTAGGAGTTCCCTCTCGTTTGTGGCGTAATTAATCTCCCTGTCTTTCAATGTCCTTGAGATCATTGTTATTGGGCGTCCCTCTTGGGACAACACTGCGCCAATGCCATAGGCCGAGGCATCTGTCGTTAGATCAAATGCCTGTTTGTAGTCGGGATACCTTAGCATCACGTCTTCCGATGCCAGAATATTTCGTAGTTTCTGAAACGCTTGTTGTTGCGCCTCAGAGAACTGAACCGGAATGTTTCGTGATCTGTGTCTACTAACTGTTCCGTTTTCCCCTTTCAGGATGTCCGATATAGGTCTTGCTATTGCCGCGAAGTCCTTAATGAAACATCTGTAGTAACTGGCTAGGCCTAGAAATGATCGTACTTCAAAAACACTTTTAGGTTCCGGAAATTCTTTTATGGCCTTTACCTTCTCTGGGTCTGTTGTAGCACCGTTAGAAGTGACTATAAACCCAAGGAAGTTCACGCTTTTCTTAAAAAAACTGGATTTTTCTGCTGATACTCTCATGTTCGTATCGTACAAGCTCTTCAGAACCCAATCTACGTGCCTGATATGGGAGTTTTCATCTTCCGAAAAAGTGATTACGTCGTCAACGTAAACATAGCAGAACTTGCCGATCTGTTCCCGTAGGATGTCGTCAATGGTCCTCTGAAAAATGCTGCCTGCATTTTTGAGGCCGAACGGCAGTCTGCGGAACTTGTATTTCCCCCCATTTACTGAGAAGGAAGTTTTTTCTCTGTCGCGTTCTGCGAGTATTATTTGGTGATACCCGGACTTGAGGTCCAGCGTTGAGAAATATTTAGCATTACCTATGTTAGGTTGCCTAATATCATGTTTATATTGGGCAAGGGATACTTGTCGGACACGGTTTTTTCTTTTAACTTGTGGAAGTCGATAACTAGTCGCATTTTCCGGTTTCCAAGTTCATCTGTCCCTTTTTTATCCACAACCCATATCGGATTGTTATAGGGGGATTCAGACTTCTGGATTATCCCATTTCTGAGCAGATCGTCAATCTCTTTGTTGACGAAATCCGCTGCCCCCATGGGGTATGGGTATAATTTCGCGAATATGGGCTCCTCACTAACCGTTCTGATGGTAGCTACCACCGATGTGCTGTAAGGTAAAGCCTCATTAGGGTCTGCAAAGGCCCTTTTTCTGGTCTTTAGCATTTCTAAAAACGCGTTCCTTGCCAATGGCGGTGCATCTGAGCAATTCACGTTGGTGAAGTTTACATCAGCGCACGTATGGAAATCAATTTGCTCTACTTCGGTGCCCCATTTTAGGTGGCCGGAAGCTAAGCAGAGTGATGCCCCTGCCTGTTTTAATAGGTCAAGGCCGATTATTCCATCAAATGTATTCAAGTCTGGTAGTATGAAAAAGGTAGCCTTAATGTTAAATATCGAGACAAAACATTTATTTGTGTTCGTACCCCCATGGATTGAATGAATGGTGAATGGGGAGTCTACTGGGCGAACGCCTTTCAATCCTTTGTGAGGTCGGATGAAATTTTTTGACGCGCCCGTGTCGATGAGGAATCTCATATCAGTCCTCGCTACTCTTCGTCTGATGACGGGTAGCAGGGATCTTCCCCTAAAAAATTTATTACATCTGAGTCGTACTCTAAGATGGCGTCATCATCGATTTTGGCCGCTGCACTGGAGGCTGCGGTGGTGTATTCTTCCTCAGTTTCGCCCGCGCTCTGCGTGACGTGGTTGACCCTATGCCTTTTTTGCGGGCCCGATCGATCGGATGCGGCCGGCTTTCTGTTTTGGTAAGCCGGTGCCTGAGAAGGCTTGAGTATTTTGGAAAACGAAGGGTCAACCTCCATGGGTTCGGCAGTATTTTCACGAGGCGAGCCACTGCGTGGGGCAGGGTGAACTTGAACTTTGTGCTGCTTTGTGAAATAGGGATTTTTGGTAGCACCTGTTTGGATATTATTTTGAGGAGGGGTTTGTTGACGCTCTTGCGCCTTTGGATATTGTCTTTTGTCTTTTTCCTCCTGGCTTTTTGCAAAAGAGGCCGCGAAAGAATATCTCTCGTGATTTGCCTCCACCTCCTGAGCCAAAGCAAGTGCTGTTGGCATGTCCTTGGGCTT
The DNA here is from genome assembly GCA_037075285.1 of Drosophila lutescens. Lineage (NCBI taxonomy): Eukaryota > Metazoa > Arthropoda > Insecta > Diptera > Drosophilidae > Drosophila > Drosophila lutescens. Next base: position 44,129 of record JBAMCF010000006.1, on the reverse strand, counting down.
CGCCGAGAAGAGGACATCTGTGAGGCTGCGTTTTAATCCCGAGATGAATACTCGAAGGGCATCATCCCGGAATTTTACGCACTGGACTTCGGCCGCCGAAGCGTCGTGCGACATGGAGGCCTTGTTTGTGAGGAGGGTCAGTTTCTTTTCAACCTCATCGTAATACTGTAACAGTGAGAGATTTCCCTGCCTTAGGGTGCCCACTTCCTGTTCTATGACATGCATTGGGCGCTTATCGCTATAGGTAAAATCGAGACGACTTATAATCGCATCGAAGTTGAGTACTGTCCCGAACGACGATAATACCGCGTCAGCGGGTCCCCTAACCTTGCTTCTAATGATTATTACCGCCTGGTAATGGCGAGAGCTGCCATCGAATCGCCTAAAAATGTGATAGGCCGCTACGGCCGCCTGCCGCCAGGAGACATATGCCTCCTGTGCTTCCGAAAATTCGGGCAAGCATTTTACAGCATCTAGAGGTTCATTACATTGAACAGTGTCTAATATCTCTATGGCTTTATATGTTACTATCTGAGGGGTCTGGGCTGAAGCTGGCTGGACGTTGATTGCCGTTACTCGCCTGGCCAATTCCTCAATTTGTTGCATAAGCGCTGGCTCCCTCGCTTGGCTTTGAGCGGTCTGTTCTTCAAGGGTATTTGCAACGACGGCCTGTATAACACCTCGGAGCTGATCGGCATCCATTTCTGTAGGGGGGGCTGGGGGTCTGAGTATTGGAGTTGAATTGTGGATCCGCCCTTCACTCTCAGACTCTGAGACGCTGGAGTCTTGCCTATTGTTTCTATATTCGAGAAACGGATTACTCATGTGCAGCTGTATTTAACCGCACAGAAATTCGCGCGCGTAAGCAAAGCTCTACACACACAAAGACACAAAGACGAAGACAAAAAGCTTGGGGTTCGTATTTCCTTGCGATAAGTGGAGCGACAAAATTTAATGCCTGTTTTATATATTTTATATAGAGGTCCGAATTTACAAAATTTTGTGGAAGACGTAAAAATTTTTTTGGCCGAAGGGCCCACTTACATTTTCTGTTAACTTCCACTAATGTAATTTTCCCGGTAGTTGAGCGCCAATTATAAAGTCATATAGTTGTAGTACTCGTATTGGTACTTGCTGCCTCCCGCGCAGCAGTCGTGTTAGAATAACAAATCCAACTGAAGTTGATGGCCGGTTGGCCGACAATTATAAAGTCATATAGTTGTAGTACTCGTATTGGTACTTGCTGCCTCCCGCGCAGCAGTCGTGTTAGAATAACAAATCCAACTGAAGTTGATGGCCGGTTGGCCGACGATCTTCAAATGATGATTTATGACGATTACGTTGGAAGGTTGACTTCCCTTCATAACCCGCTGGCCTAAAAACTTAGTCAGGGTATATTAGTAATAAGTCGATAACGGCGGATTGCCGGAGTTAAGTTCATGAGCCAAGTGCTCTTTATTCCAATGAATGTAAAACAGAACTGAACTTAAGGGCTAAACTTAAAGCTAACAAAGCTCACAGCGGCCACGCAAATATGCAGTGTCTGCACGAGCTTCCGGCTGTGCACGAGCTTCCGGCCCATTGCTAGGTCAGCAATTTCGGCCGGAGCTTGTTTTCGACGTAACTGCGGTCAATGATCTTGATCGGGTTGACCACAGTTAACTTATACGTTTAATTTATTCATTTTAGCCTAGTACTCAGTACGACTAAAACTGCTAGCTAAGCATTGGTAGCTATGATAGAAAATTTGTTGCATTTCAAGTAAATATATATTTTTATATTTTTAAAAATTAGGATTTATGCAATAATGGACGTTAGGTACTGTATGTTTGTGTTGTTATTGTCTTAAAATTTATTTAAAAATGCAATGTAGTAGAAGTGGACTGTAGTGGAATATTTATTATACCCGTTACTCGTAGAGTAAAAGGGTATATTGTATTCGTGCAAAAGTATGTAACAGGGAGAAGGAAGCGTTTCCGACCCCATAAAGTATATATATTCTTGATCAGGATCACTAGCCGAGTCGATCTAGCCATGTCCGTCTGTCCGTCTGTCTGTCCGTCTGTCTGTCTGTCTGTCTGTCTGTCTGTCCGTCTGTCCGTCTGTCTGTCTGTATGAACGCTGAGATCTCGGAAACTATAAAAGCTAGAAGGTTGAGATTTCACACACATATTCTTGGGCTTCCTACGCAGCGCAAGTTTGTTTCATCGAGGTGCCACGCCCCCCCTAACGCCCACAATCGCCATAAACGATTTTCAAATGTGTCTGGAGGCCACATCTTTTAAGATTTTAAAAATATATAAACGCCATTTTATAGTGTTTATTAATACCTATCGAAATGTAGAAGACATTTTTCAAATCGGACCATTCATTAAAAAGTTATACGCAATCAAAATTGTTTATATATCTATCTCCCTCGCACTCCCTTTAGCCCCAATAGATAGTCGGGACACCAACCCGAGTACAGCGTTCGCACTCCCTTTAGCTGAGTGACGGGTATTAGATAGTCGGGACACCAACCCGACTATAGCGTTCTCTCTTGTTTAAAAATATATACACGCAGCTGGAACACATTAAAAAATGAAGGGTGCAGTTCTTGCGGAACAATTTGAAAAATAGGAAACTTTTACTGCAGCTGGGTTATATTTTTAAACACACTTGGAGTTTTTAGGAATATTGTTATTTATAGTTGACTTGCAACTTTGCACGGAATTTTTTGAAGTGTACGAAATTTTCGGGATAAAGGAATGGAAAAAAATGCCGTACAAACAAAAGGAATTGAATAATATATTAAATGCCGTTGCGTCGGATTAAATCGCTTTTCGATTTAGACAAGAAATCATACAACAAATCGAACGAAATGGGGTTCTAACAACTGGCTGTATGACCGGCAAATAATAACAATTGGAAATGGAACTTAGCTGAAGCGGTTCAAGCCACCGTAGGCGCTGGAGATAATCTTCGGAAAAATCCAGGAGGGGAAGTCCAAAGATCCGGCTCGACGGACCAAATGTTGGGGCGGGGGTGGCTTGATTGCAGAAGCTGAAAGTCCCAGGAAGAAATGCGCGATGATCCGCGCCGAAGTCATGGCCAAAAATACGGGTAGAAAAAACTTCGGGGTTATTGCGCGACGTGCGTGTATTTATTGGACACTTGAAAATAGAACTGAGTACAATAATCTTAGCTTAGAGGCTCCTGAGCGGAGCGGAGACTTGGGGGAGAGTTGGAGAGGGAGAGCAAAGGGCAGTGCAAGCGAGCGAGATGTGGACATCTGGAGAAAACTGCCGCTCGACACAGCCTCCAGAAATTAAACGCCCTTTTGGCGTGAACAAGCTGTGATAAATTAGGTAGGGTTTAGTTTGTTATTTATTTAATTTAATTTGTTGTGTAGAGATTTTTGTTGTAATAGTAGAAGTTGATCCTTTGTTTTGGTTTCGTGGGTGTAAACTTAAATGTGTGATCGTGACCCGTGATGGACACGTGCTGCACGATCACCTCGACCTGAGAATCAAAACATACGCGCGAAAACAAATCAGGGATCTGGCCTCTCGCCTGAAAAAACATGGTCCAAGCGACAGTTGGTAAAAACTGTGAAAAAGGGCTTGAGAGAAGGCATCGCCAGGTTCGTCTATGCCATGGACCTACTCACGGTGGACGAGCTGCGGGACGAGTGCATCGAGGTTGAACGCAACTTCGGACGACGTGGACGCGCCACGTACGGGCAACAATCGCGTTTTGGTCCAGGATAAGCCCAGGGTGAGCGAGGCCGTGCTTTCGGAGGCGGAAGAAGATCCGAATGGGATGGAGGTGAATGAGCTGCGGGCGAAGACCAAGAATCCGTTTCGGGCTGGATGCTGGAACTGCGGAGCCGTGAAGCATGGGTACAGGCATTGTCCGTCGACGCAGCGCAGCCTCTTCTGCTTTGTATGCGGCAAGCTGGGAGTGATCACTCCGAAATGCCCGGACTGCTCGGAAAACGGTCCGCTGGGCGATCCGAAGGCGGGAAGGATGCGCTCAGAGAAGAGTCCCGTGAGGAAGTAAACGTCCTAAGTGTAGATAAATGTTTAAATAATAAGGATAGCTTTAAGTCAATGTTAAAGTACTTACCTTACGAGGAAAGGATGCGTAAATACATGGAGGTCAGGAATAGGATCATCTCCGAGCACCAATTGAGCGGAATGAGATTGGTGTCTCGGAAAGTCCAGAAGGCCAGGAGTCGATTCCGGAAAAAACGAGCGAAAAGGCAGGAAGTGGTTGCCGCTGTGACGCGCAGTGGAGCGGGAGACCCTCTACCATTCGCTGGAGTCCGGATCCTGACCCAACAGCTGACAGGATTGTTGGACACGGGAGCGAGTGTCAGCCTGTTGGGAAAAGGTGGAAGAGAGCTATTGAAGGTGTTGGAAGTGCCAGTCCAGAAATATCTATTCGTGGTCCGAACGGCTTCTGGAGAGGATCGGTCGATTATAGGACGCGTCGAACTCCCTGTGGAGTATAGAGGACAGACAAAGCGGACAGACATACTGTTGTATGTATGCCCTTACCTGGAGCAGGAGGCCTATTTTGGAGTGGACTTCTGGCAGGCGTTTGGCTTGGCTCCGGCGGTAATAGGCCACGGCGACCCGAAAAGCGTGAAGAGGGCAGACGAAATCCACGCTAGGGACATGAAGCACTACGCCGAACAGGAAGATGACGACAAGGAAAAGCCCGAGCCCGAATCCTGGACCTTATCCGGCCGACGCACGACAGATCGCGGAGATCCAGGAGGTGTTTTTCACGTTCGAGAAGAATGGTCTGGGAACTACTAATCTAGAAACACACACGATCGAGCTGATTGAGGGCGCCAAGGTCTTCAAGGATCGACCGTATCTTATGTCGCCCGCGTAGCAGAAGGAGTCATCGAGGAGATCAAGAGCCCGTGGAGCAACCGGACGACGGTAGTGTCGAAACCTGGAAAGGATCGGTTCTGCTTAGACGCACGCAAGTTAAATGATCTGACCATCAAATACGCTTACCCGCTGCCTAGTATCGACGGCATCCTGTCCAGAATCGATCAGACTTTTTACATTTGCAGTGTAGATTTGAAATTCGCATTCTGGCAGATCGAGTTGAACCCGAAAAGTAATGAGCTGACTGCCTTTACGGTTCCTGGTCTACCGCTCTACCAGTTCCGGGTGATGCCCTTCGGACTCTGCAACGCGGCGCAGCGGTTGGTGAGACTCATGGACCGAGTGATCCCAGCTGAGATCCGTTCGAACTTCTTCGTTTACCTAGATGATCTGATGATACTGGCTCCAGATATCCAGACCCATTTCAAATACCTTCGTCGAGTCGCAGAATGCCTGAAAGCAGCGGGTTTAACCATCGGTATGAGCAAGTCCAAGTTTTGCTTCAAATCATTGACATACCTGGGTTTTATCGTTGGTGGAGGTCGTCTACGGATGGATCCAGGACGAGTAGCCGCAATCAGGAGGATGCCGGAGCCTAAATCAATGAAGAAGGTGAGAGCGTTTCTTGGGACTGCTGGATGGTACCGCCAGTTCATAAAGAACTTCGCGACGTTGGCCGCCCCGCTCACCAAATCGTTGAAGAAAACTGGAAACTCGAAGTTTTCATTGACTCCAGAGGCCCAGCTAGCCGTAGAGTCCTTGAAGATGGTGCATGCGGACTTCAAGAGGCGTTTTTTCATTCAGTGCGATGCGTCACATGTCAGAGTCGGGGCGGTGCTGTCCCAGCGAGACGACGACGGACAAGAGCAGCCGATTGCCTTTTTCTCGGCCAAGATGAATAAGCATCAGGTTAACTACACCGTAACCAAGAAAGAGTGCCTAATAGCAGCTCATGGTAGAATGGGAAAGACTCTGGAAATCCTCCGACGGCAGTTCTACTGCTAGGCATGGTTCTTCAAGTCCGCGAGTTTGTTGGTGAATTTGATGTCTGCAAGGAGTCGAAGGCGCCAAATTTCCGGATGCAGGTCGGTATTGGAGAAAGAGTCCAGACGGAACAGCCATTCCAGAAGCTGTATATCGACTTCTTGGGAAAATATCCGAGGTCCAAGAAGGGTCTTGCCTGGATTTTCATCGTGGTGGACCATTTCTCCATATTCGTGTTCCTGAAGGCCATGAAAGAAGCTACCGCCTCGAACGTCATCGAGTTCCTCGGACACTCGGACAATGGTCGGCAATTCACGTCGAAGATCTTTCAAGAGGCGATGGAAAGTTTCGGGATATCACACCTAAAGTCTCCGGTATACTCACCACAGAGCAACGCAGCAGAACGAGTCAATCGAAGCGTGTTGGCAGCAATCCGGAGCTTTTTAGATGGTGATCATCGAGACTGGGACGTGTACCTTCCGGAGATTGAGGTAGCGCTCCGCAACGCGATTCACTCGGCGACAGGAGAAACGCCGTTCTTCACCGTATTCGGACATGACATGTTTCTAAACGGAGCCAACTATAGGTTAGCGAGGAAGCTAAAGTCCTTGTGTGACCACGAGATGGCAGGAATGAAGACGGCGGATATACTCCAAGTGATCCAGGAAAAGGTCCGAAAGAATCTGGAGACAACGTTCGACCAAAGCCACCAGCGGTATGACCAACGGGCTCGAAACTTCTTGGCCAAGCCAGGTCAGGAGGTATATCGCCGCAACTTCGTCCTCAGTGACTTTGGTAAGTCGTTTAACGCCAAGTTCGCAAGGAAATTCCTTTAGGCTCGAGTGGTGAAAGCCGTCGGCAACAATACCTACGAACTGGAAGACCTGCAAGGACGCCATCTCGGAGCTTACCACGCCAAGCATATCCGGGTATGATCTGTGCAGTGTCTGCACGAGCTTCCGGCTGTGCACGAGCTTCCGGCCCATTGCTAGGTCAGCAATTTCGGCCGGAGCTTGTTTTCGACGTAACTGCGGTCAATGATCTTGATCGGGTTGACCACAGTTAACTTATACGTTTAATTTATTCATTTTAGCCTAGTACTCAGTACGACTAAAACTGCTAGCTAAGCATTGGTAGCTATGATAGAAAATTTGTTGCATTTCAAGTAAATATATATTTTTATATTTTTAAAAATTAGGATTTATGCAATAATGGCCGTTAGGTACTGTATGTTTGTGTTGTTATTGTCTTAAAATTTATTTAAAAATGCAATGTAGTAGAAGTGGACTGTAGTGGAATATTTATTTAAAAATATATACACGCAGCTGGAACACATTAAAAAATGAAGGGTGCAGTTCTTGCGGAACAATTTGAAAAATAGGAAACTTTTACTGCAGCTGGGTTATATTTTTAAACACACTTGGAGTTTTTAGGAATATTGTTATTTATAGTTGACTTGCAACTTTGCACGGAATTTTTTGAAGTGTACGAAATTTTCGGGATAAAGGAATGGAAAAAAATGCCGTACAAACAAAAGGAATTGAATAATATATTAAATGCCGTTGCGTCGGATTAAATCGCTTTTCGATTTAGACAAGAAATCATACAACAAATCGAACGAAATGGGGTTCTAACAACTGGCTGTATGACCGGCAAATAATAACAATTGGAAATGGAACTTAGCTGAAGCGGTTCAAGCCACCGTAGGCGCTGGAGATAATCTTCGGAAAAATCCAGGAGGGGAAGTCCAAAGATCCGGCTCGACGGACCAAATGTTGGGGCGGGGGTGGCTTGATTGCAGAAGCTGAAAGTCCCAGGAAGAAATGCGCGATGATCCGCGCCGAAGTCATGGCCAAAAATACGGGTAGAAAAAACTTCGGGGTTATTGCGCGACGTGCGTGTATTTATTGGACACTTGAAAATAGAACTGAGTACAATAATCTTAGATTAGAGGCTCCTGAGCGGAGCGGAGACTTGGGGGAGAGTTGGAGAGGGAGAGCAAAGGGCAGTGCAAGCGAGCGAGATGTGGACATCTGGAGAAAACTGCCGCTCGACACAGCCTCCAGAAATTAAACGCCCTTTTGGCGTGAACAAGCTGTGATAAATTAGGTAGGGTTTAGTTTGTTATTTATTTAATTTAATTTGTTGTGTAGAGATTTTTGTTGTAATAGTAGAAGTTGATCCTTTGTTTTGGTTTCGTGGGTGTAAACTTAAATGTGTGATCGTGACCCGTGATGGACACGTGCTGCACGATCACCTCGACCTGAGAATCAAAACATACGCGCGAAAACAAATCAGGGATCTGGCCTCTCGCCTGAAAAAACATGGTCCAAGCGACAGTTGGTAAAAACTGTGAAAAAGGGCTTGAGAGAAGGCATCGCCAGGTTCGTCTATGCCATGGACCTACTCACGGTGGACGAGCTGCGGGACGAGTGCATCGAGGTTGAACGCAACTTCGGACGACGTGGACGCGCCACGTACGGGCAACAATCGCGTTTTGGTCCAGGATAAGCCCAGGGTGAGCGAGGCCGTGCTTTCGGAGGCGGAAGAAGATCCGAATGGGATGGAGGTGAATGAGCTGCGGGCGAAGACCAAGAATCCGTTTCGGGCTGGATGCTGGAACTGCGGAGCCGTGAAGCATGGGTACAGGCATTGTCCGTCGACGCAGCGCAGCCTCTTCTGCTTTGTATGCGGCAAGCTGGGAGTGATCACTCCGAAATGCCCGGACTGCTCGGAAAACGGTCCGCTGGGCGATCCGAAGGCGGGAAGGATGCGCTCAGAGAAGAGTCCCGTGAGGAAGTAAACGTCCTAAGTGTAGATAAATGTTTAAATAATAAGGATAGCTTTAAGTCAATGTTAAAGTACTTACCTTACGAGGAAAGGATGCGTAAATACATGGAGGTCAGGAATAGGATCATCTCCGAGCACCAATTGAGCGGAATGAGATTGGTGTCTCGGAAAGTCCAGAAGGCCAGGAGTCGATTCCGGAAAAAACGAGCGAAAAGGCAGGAAGTGGTTGCCGCTGTGACGCGCAGTGGAGCGGGAGACCCTCTACCATTCGCTGGAGTCCGGATCCTGACCCAACAGCTGACAGGATTGTTGGACACGGGAGCGAGTGTCAGCCTGTTGGGAAAAGGTGGAAGAGAGCTATTGAAGGTGTTGGAAGTGCCAGTCCAGAAATATCTATTCGTGGTCCGAACGGCTTCTGGAGAGGATCGGTCGATTATAGGACGCGTCGAACTCCCTGTGGAGTATAGAGGACAGACAAAGCGGACAGACATACTGTTGTATGTATGCCCTTACCTGGAGCAGGAGGCCTATTTTGGAGTGGACTTCTGGCAGGCGTTTGGCTTGGCTCCGGCGGTAATAGGCCACGGCGACCCGAAAAGCGTGAAGAGGGCAGACGAAATCCACGCTAGGGACATGAAGCACTACGCCGAACAGGAAGATGACGACAAGGAAAAGCCCGAGCCCGAATCCTGGACCTTATCCGGCCGACGCACGACAGATCGCGGAGATCCAGGAGGTGTTTTTCACGTTCGAGAAGAATGGTCTGGGAACTACTAATCTAGAAACACACACGATCGAGCTGATTGAGGGCGCCAAGGTCTTCAAGGATCGACCGTATCTTATGTCGCCCGCGTAGCAGAAGGAGTCATCGAGGAGATCAAGAGCCCGTGGAGCAACCGGACGACGGTAGTGTCGAAACCTGGAAAGGATCGGTTCTGCTTAGACGCACGCAAGTTAAATGATCTGACCATCAAATACGCTTACCCGCTGCCTAGTATCGACGGCATCCTGTCCAGAATCGATCAGACTTTTTACATTTGCAGTGTAGATTTGAAATTCGCATTCTGGCAGATCGAGTTGAACCCGAAAAGTAATGAGCTGACTGCCTTTACGGTTCCTGGTCTACCGCTCTACCAGTTCCGGGTGATGCCCTTCGGACTCTGCAACGCGGCGCAGCGGTTGGTGAGACTCATGGACCGAGTGATCCCAGCTGAGATCCGTTCGAACTTCTTCGTTTACCTAGATGATCTGATGATACTGGCTCCAGATATCCAGACCCATTTCAAATACCTTCGTCGAGTCGCAGAATGCCTGAAAGCAGCGGGTTTAACCATCGGTATGAGCAAGTCCAAGTTTTGCTTCAAATCATTGACATACCTGGGTTTTATCGTTGGTGGAGGTCGTCTACGGATGGATCCAGGACGAGTAGCCGCAATCAGGAGGATGCCGGAGCCTAAATCAATGAAGAAGGTGAGAGCGTTTCTTGGGACTGCTGGATGGTACCGCCAGTTCATAAAGAACTTCGCGACGTTGGCCGCCCCGCTCACCAAATCGCTGAAGAAAACTGGAAACTCGAAGTTTTCATTGACTCCAGAGGCCCAGCTAGCCGTAGAGTCCTTGAAGATGGTGCATGCGGACTTCAAGAGGCGTTTTTTCATTCAGTGCGATGCGTCACATGTCAGAGTCGGGGCGGTGCTGTCCCAGCGAGACGACGACGGACAAGAGCAGCCGATTGCCTTTTTCTCGGCCAAGATGAATAAGCATCAGGTTAACTACACCGTAACCAAGAAAGAGTGCCTAATAGCAGCTCATAGTAGAATGGGAAAGACTCTGGAAATCCTCCGACGGCAGTTCTACTGCTAGGCATGGTTCTTCAAGTCCGCGAGTTTGTTGGTGAATTTGATGTCTGCAAGGAGTCGAAGGCGCCAAATTTCCGGATGCAGGTCGGTATTGGAGAAAGAGTCCAGACGGAACAGCCATTCCAGAAGCTGTATATCGACTTCTTGGGAAAATATCCGAGGTCCAAGAAGGGTCTTGCCTGGATTTTCATCGTGGTGGACCATTTCTCCATATTCGTGTTCCTGAAGGCCATGAAAGAAGCTACCGCCTCGAACGTCATCGAGTTCCTCGGACACTCGGACAATGGTCGGCAATTCACGTCGAAGATCTTTCAAGAGGCGATGGAAAGTTTCGGGATATCACACCTAAAGTCTCCGGTATACTCACCACAGAGCAACGCAGCAGAACGAGTCAATCGAAGCGTGTTGGCAGCAATCCGGAGCTTTTTAGATGGTGATCATCGAGACTGGGACGTGTACCTTCCGGAGATTGAGGTAGCGCTCCGCAACGCGATTCACTCGGCGACAGGAGAAACGCCGTTCTTCACCGTATTCGGACATGACATGTTTCTAAACGGAGCCAACTATAGGTTAGCGAGGAAGCTAAAGTCCTTGTGTGACCACGAGATGGCAGGAATGAAGACGGCGGATATACTCCAAGTGATCCAGGAAAAGGTCCGAAAGAATCTGGAGACAACGTTCGACCAAAGCCACCAGCGGTATGACCAACGGGCTCGAAACTTCTTGGCCAAGCCAGGTCAGGAGGTATATCGCCGCAACTTCGTCCTCAGTGACTTTGGTAAGTCGTTTAACGCCAAGTTCGCAAGGAAATTCCTTTAGGCTCGAGTGGTGAAAGCCGTCGGCAACAATACCTACGAACTGGAAGACCTGCAAGGACGCCATCTCGGAGCTTACCACGCCAAGCATATCCGGGTATGATCTGGGAAAAGAAACAAAGTAAACAAGAGCAAAGAATGTGGATGTCAGCATACTTCCCGGCAAGCGTGGGCCCCGCGTTGGGCACCGTATGGAACTACACCAAGAAAGGATCCAAATGCTCCCAATGATTTCGTCGAGTGGCTTCAAATCCGGTGGCGTCTCTCAAAATCCTTGGGTGGTGTTGCATTTCAAGTTGGAAACGGCTAGGAGAAGATATGAATCGAGGCAAGGGAGTTGTCGATAGCGTAGGCAGGGTAACCCTAGAACGTAGTGGCGCCCCCTTTTGTTGGTCATTGGGCGATCTAGCTTTTTAAATGAATCCCGGTTCACTCTGGGGATTCTCCTTACTGGGTTTAGATCGTACAATGACCCACATTTGAGAGCGCCAAGGTGGAAAATGGCGAGGCAAGAAAGGTAGGCCAAACTGCAAGTCAGTAGCTGCCATATTTCGGATCCGAGTGTTTCATTTTAAACCGCGCTCGCGAAATAAATTTAGAAAGTGAGTTAGTGTTTAATCATTAATTAAAACTTGTTTATTTACGAGTGTATGTGTTCTCAGGATATCCGTGGACCCGTCAAAAGGGCCCCGGCAACGATTTTTGTGGAGGACAGGAGTTTTGGCCATAACCTTTTCGGAGATAACCTCTAGACCTTCGACTTACAGGAAAGCCATGATGTGGTGATATCACTGGAGCCGTGCAATCCTAATAAGAGACACTGGAACCGTTCACCTCGCTTACCTGGACGGTGAGTCCTCACAACGTTGAGAGCCACGCCATTTTATAAAGCAACCATCGTTCCTCCGGCTCTAGGCCTCGATTGCCGCTGATCTCTGGCGGCAAAGTCCTCGTCCGGGGTATATCCCCACCAGTGTCCGGCCCAGAAGTGGCTAGAGAGTCATAACTTTCGAGTTACATGTATACGCAGTTATTATTTAGTTTATATACTTTCCTTGTTACTCTGTAAATTTATCCGGATTTAGACCCGAAAACCGTGGTTTGTCTTCGTTGTTGCCTGTAAGAAAGGCCACGAGTTTTAGTTTTTGGCCGTAAAGTTTACAGCGCGATTTACTTACCTTGGCCTGTCCCTTCTTTTCCCCGGGAGCTCCTCAGGATTAGGTGACCCGACACACGAATTGTGTATGTCCTTATTGTGCGCCTCTTCTCAGTGTGAGCTCCACCAATACATGAGTGGTGGAGCATTTATCCGCGGCGCCTGTAGCCTTTTCCGGGAGGATTAACTTCTCTGCTTTGACCGCATAAATTTAAAGACGGCGGCCAGCTTTGGTATTGAAGGCTGAAAGAAAGATAAATAAGTAAATTCTAGGACCACAATAATAATGACAAACTCGAAAACTTATAGTTAATTATTAAACATAATCCGTGGATGAGAATGATCATGTGAGCCGCTTACCTTTTGGGGGAGATGGACCGGTCGTAAACCGCCTGGAGGGGATTCCGGCCGTTTACGATGGGTGGTGCCTCCCTTGCACCACAGGAAGGGTGGGTGCGCTGTGGCAACCACACCTAATGCCACTTTTCCGGTAAATTGTCCACAAATTGTAAGTCTTAGCCTTGTTTACGTTTAGTTGTTAGAGATGTGTTATTATATGTACAGTGAGACGTCGATAGTTATCGATATTTAGTGTTGAGGAACTGAGGGACATTGGGGCAGAGAATTCCGGAGCTAGCCGGTGCTGTCCCGGGAGAACAAATCTTAGCAGTTCCATAACAAATTTGATCTTTGGCTGTGTTTGTGCAGAAGCGGTGTGACTATAAAATATTTTAAATGGAAGGAAAACCCCAAAAAGCAATGGAAAACTGCCTGTAGAAGTTGCGGTAATACAAATCGCCTCGAAAACAGCAAATTTACAGCTTGCAACCCAGGTCGGCTCAACATTTTTTAATATTTTAAAATTGGCGTCAGTTGATTTGTTTGCTGTTTGTGAACCCACCTGATTGTGAACCCAGCTGACAATAAGACCATGCAACATGCCAAGCGGTTGAACTCTGAAAAAATCGGTCACACTACAAAAAAATAATAATTTTCAACTAGTGAAACTCTTAGCCGAACTGAGCACTACCCACCGGGAAAATTCATTCAAAATAACATATTTTCATCAGGTTTCTCCATACAAGCGGAAGGGACAAAACCTCATTTACCCCTTACATTTCTTCCATCTCTGGTTTCAACATACACGGGGGTGACACAAAAAGTAAGGGGGAAATGAGGTTTCTATCTGGATCTCTGGCAGTAGAATGTAGGCCAAAATACACTGGTTTTTCGACTTCCCGCATTATAGATTTTCCACACGTACTCAGTTATGGTTTTCCTCCACTTGCAATATCTGCTTTTCTACACCCTCGCAGTTTTGGTTTTCCACTGTTTTGCAGTATCTGATTTCCCACAATAAAAATTACTTTTTATACCCTTGCAGAGGGTATTATGATTTCAGTCAGAAGTTTGCAACGCAGTGAAGGAGACGTTTCCGACCCCATAAAGTATATATATTCTTGATCAGCATCACTAGACGAGTCGATCTAGCCATGTCCGTCTGTCCGTCCGTCTGTCTGTCTGTCCGTCTGTCTGTTTCTACGCAAACTAGTCTCTCAGTTTTTAAGCTATCGGGATGAAACTTTCCCAAAAGTCTTCTTACTATTGCAGGTAGTATATAAGTCGGAACCGACCGGATCGGACGACTATAGCTCCCATAGGAAGGATCGGAAAAAAAACGTTAAAAAAATTCTAGCTTCGGTGTTTTTTGAAGTATTACCTTCTAATCTTGGGAATATTATTTTTTATATATTTCTGAATTTCGAATTAAATATTTAAAAAATCGGATCACTATATCATATAGCTGCCATAGGAACGGTCGAAAAATTAAATGGAAATTAATAGGAAACAAGAGAGAACGCTATAGTCGGGTGCCCCGACAATCAGATACCCGTTACTCAGGTAAAGGGTGTGCGAGGGAGATGGAGATAGAAACTTTGAACACGCATAACTTTTTAACGAATGGTCCGATTTGAAAAATTTCTTCTACATTTCGATAGGTATTGATAAACACAATAAAACTGCATTTTTACTTTTCCGAAATATTGAAATTTTTAAAATCGTATATAAGCCATTGTGGGCGTTAGAGGGGGCGTGGCACCCTTTTGAAACAAACTTGCGCTGCGTAGGAACTCCAAGAATCTTCATGCCAAATACCAATCTTCTAGCTTTTATAGTTTCCGAGATCTCAGCGTTCATACGGACAGACAGACAGACAGACAGACAGACGGACAGACGGACATGGCTAGATCGACTCGGCTAGTGATCCTGATCAAGAATATTTATACTTTATGGGGTCGGAAACGCTTCCTTCTCCCTGTTACATACTTTTGCACGAATACAATATACCCTTTTACTCTACGAGTAAGGGGTATAAAAAATGATATTTTTGTTGATTTTTATTACATTCTCTTTTACTCTGGGATATGACTATTTTTAAATATTTCCGAATTTCGATTTTAATTTTAAAAAGATCGAACTACTATATCATTTAGCTGCCATAGAAACGATCGAAAACTTTATGTGAAATAAAAGGAAATTTAACATTTTTGCGATTTGTAAATTAATAGAATGATCTGCAAGGGTATATAAGCTTCGGCTTGCCGAAGCTAGCTTCCTTTCTTGTTTTCATGTAATATTTGTATATGTATTAATTAATAATATTTACAATTGTTTATGCCTGAAGCATTTCCGGTTTTTGCTTGGCCGAATGCAGGTCTTACGTATCCATGTCTTGTAAGCCTGTCCTCTGAAAATATCAAAAATAATTAAGACATAAATTTGAGACCAGGAATAATAATAAGAGTAATTACCATTTTTACATCTCCATACAAAATTAAGGGATCTCTCCAGAAATTATGCCTAGTTTGCCATGGCCGATCATTTACCCTCTGATCAGATGTTTAATGTTGGGGATGAGAATTATGTGAAGAAAAAATCAAATACGGGAAATGAAAGCGCAACAGTTCTGGTCCCAAGAAGTCTCAATCGGCCTGGCTGAAATAAATGTAATATTTTGATTAAGTTAAACAACTATGTTAGTACTGAAGCACTATTCATACAACCATTTAATGAACATCGCACACCATTTACCCCTGGTGAAGATTCAAAACATTTCAAGTGACTCTGAAATGCCGAGTTTGTGTTAAAGATAGCATCTGGAGGCTTTTATTTATTAATGGCGAAAATATCTGTGGTACTAACCTCTGTAACGCTGAAAATAAGGTGTTCAAACAACAATATTTATGATATCACTTACCTGTTTCTTGTTTTTTAGATTAAAATTAACTATTTTCACAAATATTTTGAACGTCTGACCTTGGCTTTATTCTATAATTTTTGAGTACAGCCATCATTCTTATTATTATTTGTATTATTTATTCAGTATTTATGAATATTTTAGAAAATCCTGGATGTAGCTTTGAAATCAAATTGTTACAGAATCTTATTCAAAAGCCGTGTGGCACGGCAAGTATTGTTATTGAGTAAAATAAATTAAAATCATCCATAAATATTATGATTATAGACATTATGATTATAGTTATTTAGTTTAATTTATTTGATTAAAAATTATTAATATTTTTTCTACGAATTTTAAAAATACTACAAACTAAAAACAAATGTGAGAACAAGACGTTTGGTTTTGTTGTAAATCATAGGATTTTTGAATACTAAAAGTTTGTGAATTTTTTGGTTAATAAATATTATAATCGGGGTGCCACAGAAATCACACAGCGCATAAGTGGCCTGATATTGATGCTATTCAGAAACCCACCCCATTTAACGCTCAGAAATTATCTATCCCCACACCACTGCCTGCAAAAAGGAACAGGATTTCAAGAACACTAAAAACCAACTTCTCACTTTCCCGCTGGGTGACTAAGGAAGTGAGATTTGCTTAAATTGAAATTCATGATAATACTTATATCCTTTTCCTAAAAGAATATTTCATTTACATTTCCACAACAGATTTAAAACATTTTTTTTTGTGTTTAAAATTCAAATCGCATTGAAAATATTAAAAAAAAACTACATATTCAAATCAATTGATTCTCTTGCCTTCCTTACACGTGCCTCATATTGTTTAAACAAATGGAAATGTTTAAACAATTTGATTCACGGCATCCCCTTCCACCTGCCTTCCTTATTATTAATATTATTCTAATCAAGGTGAAATATTAATGAAAACAAAAATACTGAAACAAAATATCAATGGCAAAATGCAGTAGGCTTTTGGCAAAATTATTTTTTTTTTCAATTAGTACTTTTATTTCGGTTTTTTGATTCTGCAGTACTTATTTAAAAGAAGCGTGCTATTTTTGAAATCACAGTCATAACGCAATCAATTTTATATTTTTAAAGGACATTTTTGAAATTAAATTCACCTTTTTAATTTTCTAGCTTTTAAATATCTGATTTAGCTATTTTTTGACCCGTCTGCCATCACTACTCATTTTTGTTTACATGTTGCCGTCTGGGATAAAACTTAAATTTGGATTCTGATGAAAAAAAAAAGTGAAAAAAGCCGAACTTTAAAAATCCACCATAAATCCGATTTTCCATGAATTTGGGCCATACCCAGCTTATATTTTTTGCGGTAGGATGGTACCCATTTTGATTTTGCGACTGGTTTTTTCGAGTTTTTACGATATATACAGACAATCATATCCAATAATATTCGAAAAAAGATTCAAGTCTGTCTGTCTGCCTGCCTGCCTGGCTGCCTGGCTGCCTGGCTGCCTGGCTGCCTGCCTGCCTGGCTGCCTGCCTGCCTGGCTGCCTGGCTGCCTGCCTGCCTGCCTGCCTGTCTGTCTGTCTGTCTGTCTGGGGCAACAAAGACGTTTGTCATCAAATATGCGGACACATAATTTAAAATAAATACATTGGAATGAAACTGCTTTTATTTATACAACTGAAATGTTTTTATTTACTTCATTTTTAATACAGCTTTAAAATGATGCAAAGAGGCACGGGAAGTGTCGCGAGCGGAAGTACGAGTGCAACAAATGAGCCAGGTATCAAGAATACAAGTGCAAGGATTCAATCGAGTGCGTGGACGTGAGAGTACCGAATGCTCAACGCCCAGATCAAGATACCAGAGTCAACACGCTAGGCCAAGGCTGAGACTGCAACGGTGAGATCTGCGGGACACAGAGATTGGAGTGGAGATGAGTGCAGGACAGGAGCAGAATCGAGCGAAGGACGAGCTACCGGCAAGGGGAGCGCGGATCAAGAGTTTGTGCCAGGCGTTGGGGTTACGGTGGACTGACGATAAGGCTGAATCCTCGGATTTGACCTGTCGGGACATTTGTTTCTCAGGCTAGAGCCAGACCGACCCCAGGGAACACGACGAAACAGGTGATCCCAGGATCATTCTGGTCGGACCCGAAAGGAAGGTTGTGCAGACTTTTGAGTCCTTCAAGCCGGGTGGAACTGGAGAGACGCCGTTGGAGAACGACGCCGCAGGAGTCCAAAAGTAGCACGAAGGGATACGAGAGCAGCGACGCCGTCGAGAAGCGCCGCCGAGAAACGCACGAAGTGAATCTTGAGCCGAGGAAGGCACGTCGCCGACCAGGCAAGCCGCAACAGCCAGCTGACGAAGAAACCAATTCCAGCGAAAAGAAAAACTTAATAAAGTTTTCCGATTTGTCCCAATCGGATATCATTGCATTTTCTTGGGTCACGGGCAGTCACGCTATACAAATTTGGGACGAACACAATATCTCTGAGCTAGTCGCGGCGTTTACGTAGCGATCAAACAGTTGAAAACAGTTCGTTACAATCTGTAGAACACGCAAATTCCGATGGCTCTTCGTCCGCTTGAGTCCGTATCATTTTCATAATGATCTGTAAGAAGTTTGAAATTGTTAGATAGTATTTAAACAATACAATGAAGTATTTCATAATTATAACTATTACAAAAACAGTAGTGGACAAAGAAAATTAGAATTCGCCACATATGAGCCGCGTGGGCCACATGAATCACTGTAAAAACTATACTTTACAACTTTTAATTTAATCTATATACCCGTTACTCGTAGAGTAAAAGGGTATATTGTATTCGTGCAAAAGTATGTAACAGGTAGAAGGAAGCGTTTTCGACCGTATAAAGTATATATATTCTTGATCAGGATCACTAGCCGAGTCGATCTGGCCATGTCTGTCTGTCCGCCTGTCTGTCTGTCTGTCCGTCCGGATGAACGCTGAGATCTCGGAAACTACAAAAGCTAAAAGGTTGGGATTAATCACGCATATTCTTGGGCTTCCTACGCAGCGCAAGTTTGTTTCGTCAAAGCGCCACTCCCCCTCGTACGCCCACAATCGCCCTTAAGGACTTTAAAAAAGGCTGGTGCCGACATCTTTACAGATTTTGTTAAAGTGTAATGCCATTTTGTTGTGTTTATTAATACCTATCGAAATGTAGAAATGTAAAATCGGACAATCCATTAAAAAATTATGAGCAAAAAATGAAACAGCCACTAGATGGCGCTAGTACCTTTGACGTATGGCGAAGTTTGTTTGCCATTTAAGTTTATTGAGATTAAGAAATACAAAGATTATTAATACTATTAATACACGTGTGTAGCTCGCTGATTCTCGCCGATAAATTTATGAGTGTTCTTTTTAGTCCGCTGGCAAGCTTCTGTTGGCGCTGCTGCCATATTAGGTTGCCACAGTACTCCCTCTCCCTCTTAAAATAAATACATTGGAATGAAACTGCTTTTATTTATACAACTGAAATGTTTTTATTTAATTCATTTTTAATACAGCTTTAAAATGATGCAAAGAGGCACGGGAAGTGTCGCGAGCGGAAGTACGAGTGCAACAAATGAGCCAGGTATCAAGAATACAAGTGCGTGGACGTGAGAGTACCGAATGCTCAACGCCCAGATCAAGATACCAGAGTCAACACGCTAGGCCAAGGCTGAGACTGCAACGGTGAGATCTGCGGGACACAGAGATTGGAGTGGAGATGAGTGCAGGACAGGAGCAGAATCGAGCGAAGGACGAGCTACCGGCAAGGGGAGCGCGGATCAAGAGTTTGTGCCAGGCGTTGGGGTTACGGTGGACTGACGATAAGGCTGAATCCTCGGATTTGACCTGTCGGGACATTTGTTTCTCAGGCTAGAGCCAGACCGACCCCAGGGAACACGACGAAACAGGTGATCCCAGGATCATTCTGGTCGGACCCGAAAGGAAGGTTGTGCAGACTTTTGAGTCCTTCAAGCCGGGTGGAACTGGAGAGACGCCGTTGGAGAACGACGCCGCAGGAGTCCAAAAGTAGCACGAAGGGATACGAGAGCAGCGACGCCGTCGAGAAGCGCCGCCGAGAAACGCACGAAGTGAATCTTGAGCCGAGGGAGGCACGTCGCCGACCAGGCAAGCCGCAACAGCCAGCTGACGAAGAAACCAATTCCAGCGAAAAGAAAAACTTAATAAAGTTTTCCGATTTGTCCCAATCGGATATCATTGCATTTTCTTGGGTCACGGGCAGTCACGCTATACAAATTTGGGACGAACACAATATCTCTGAGCTAGTCGCGGCGTTTACGTAGCGATCAAACAGTTGAAAACAGTTCGTTACAATCTGTAGAACACGCAAATTCCGATGGCTCTTCGTCCGCTTGAGTCCGTATCATTTTCATAATGATCTGTAAGAAGTTTGAAATTGTTAGATAGTATTTAAACAATACAATGAAGTATTTCATAATTATAACTATTACAAAAACAGTAGTGGACAAAGAAAATTAGAATTCGCCACATATGAGCCGCGTGGGCCACATGAATCACTGTAAAAACTAAACTTTACAACTTTTAATTTAATCTATATACCCGTTACTCGTAGAGTAAAAGGGTATATTGTATTCGTGCAAAAGTATGTAACAGGTAGAAGGAAGCGTTTTCGACCGTATAAAGTATATATATTCTTGATCAGGATCACTAGCCGAGTCGATCTGGCCATGTCTGTCTGTCCGCCTGTCTGTCTGTCCGTCCGGATGAACGCTGAGATCTCGGAAACTACAAAAGCTAAAAGGTTGGGATTAATCACGCATATTCTTGGGCTTCCTACGCAGCGCAAGTTTGTTTCGTCAAAGCGCCACTCCCCCTCGTACGCCCACAATCGCCCTTAAGGACTTTAAAAAAGGCTGGTGCCGACATCTTTACAGATTTTGTTAAAGTGTAATGCCATTTTGTTGTGTTTATTAATACCTATCGAAATGTAGAAATGTAAAATCGGACAATCCATTAAAAAATTATGAGCAAAAAATGAAACAGCCACTAGATGGCGCTAGTACCTTTGACGTATGGCGAAGTTTGTTTGCCATTTAAGTTTATTGAGATTAAGAAATACAAAGATTATTAATACTATTAATACACGTGTGTAGCTCGCTGATTCTCGCCGATAAATTTATGAGTGTTCTTTTTAGTCCGCTGGCAAGCTTCTGTTGGCGCTGCTGCCATATTAGGTTGCCACAGTACTCCCTCTCCAGTGAATGCGTCACGAATCCTGGTTTGAAAATGTAACTCTATGACTTCTCTCATATGTCCTGGTCAGTCTAGGGGTAACTTCTTCTGCATCCAACTGGCGGTCGTCCTTTACTAAAAATGCTGGTTTGAGGCGATTAACTGATACTGCAGTCTCATGCCCATTGGGTCTAATAGTGAAAACTCGATCGTTTTCGCGTCTGGCAATCTCATGAGGACCAGTGTAAGGGGCTTCCAGAGGCTGCTTTACGGCGTCAGTGCGGAGAAATACATGCGTACATTTATCGATCCCTTTCAATAAGAACATCTTCTGCTTGGTATGATGTTCTGTTGATGTCGGTCCCACTTGTTGCATGTGCTCTCGAAAGATGCTCAAAAAAGAGGTGGGGTCAACCGTATCGTCCAAGTCGGTAAAAAAAACTTATTTGGCAGTCAAATAGGTGTTCCATATACCATTTCTGAGGCTGAAGATTTGATGTCCTCCTTGAAACAGGTACGAAGTCCAAGCAAAACTGTTGGCAGTAACTCCGGCCACGGAGTACCTTTGTTGCACATCAAAGATGACTTAAAGGATCTGTGCCACCTCTCTATGAGTCCGTTAGACTGAGGATGGTAGGCCGTCGTGTGGATGTGTTTACTTCCAACCAGATTAGTAAGATGTTTGAAAACTGCTGACTCAAATTGTGTTCCTTGTAGTTATCGTTTTCGGAGAATCAAATCGAGATATCCAGTGAGTCCAGAACGCCTTAGCTATTATCTCAGCAGTAATATTTGAGAGAGATACAGCTTCTGGCCATCGCGTAAATCTATTAATCATAGTCTGGCAGTACCGATAGTTTTGTTGTAATGGCATAACTACAATGTCGAGGTGAACGTGGTCAAATCTGCCGTTTGGCACGTCGATCTTTTCTGGTGAGAGGTGGTTGTGTTTGTGGATCTTAGAGCGCTGACAAGGTAGACCAACTCTGCACCATTCGAGGACATTTTTATTCATCGAGGGCCATACAAACTTTTGGCGCCCTTGACGAACTGTTGACCGACCACTGGGATGAGACAAACCGTGAATGAACAAAAACACAGCATTTCGCAAAGATTTGGGTACATAAGGACGAGCGCTTCTTGTAGAAACATAGCAGTAGAGTGAGATGTTGTCATCAAATCGAACCCTTTGAAGTTTTAAAGATGAGGTTCCTTTTAAAAGGTGTACCAGCTCAGGATTTGACGCTTGCTCCCCTTCAACTTGCGATAATTTGATGACAGTCGGCATTGTTATAGAGCATAATCTTGAAAAAGCGTCTGCGACTGCATTTTCCGATCCTTTCACATGCATAATAGTCGTGCAGAATTGGGAGATGTAAGCCAAATGTCGTAGCTTTCTCGGTGATGCTTTCTCTGGTCGCTGCTGAAATGTGTACACGAGCGGCTTGTGATCCGTTCTGATGACAAAAATGCGTCCGTCAACAAGGTGTTTGAAATATTTAATGGATTCGAAGATAGCGAGCAGCTCTCGGTCGTACGTCGAGTAATTTTTCTCCGTGTTGCTCGGCTTCTTTGAGAAAAATCCTAGAGGCTGCCAATTTCCGTGTGTACGCTGCTCCAAAACTGCTCCGAGATGCTTAGACCATGTTTCTGAAGTACTTGCAAGACAGTCCGAAGATGTTCTTCGTGTTCAGCGATGGAGTGCGACGTTATAAGTATATCGTCTATGTAGCAATAAACAAAGTCCATGCCGCCAAAAATGTTGTACATAAAGCGTTGAAATGTTTGAGTCGCGTTTTTTAACCCAAACGGCATGTACTGAAACTCAACGAGTCCAAAAGGAGTGCACACCGCGGTTTTTTGGATATCGTTTTCTGCCATTGGAATTTGGTAGTACGCTTTAATCAAATCGAGGGTTGAAAAAATCTTCTTTCCTTGCAGTTGTTCTGTGAAGTCGTGTATATGGGCGATTGGGTAGCGATCTGGTATGGTGATTCAGTTCAGTGATTCAGTTTTCGATAATCTCCACATGCCCGCCAGCCACCGTCTTTTTTGGTAACCATATGTAACGGGCTGGACCAAGGAATTTATGACGGGCGACATATGCCTTGCTCAATCAAGAAATTAATTTCTCTCTTGGCAGTGACAAGTTTTTCACCGGAGAGGCGTCGTGGTCTATCAGCAACAGGTATTCCATTTGTTTCAATGTAGTGACGCACGTCGTGTTGCGTAGCTGCTTTTATCGATGGCTTTGTCACGTCGACAAATTCACTTAGAAGTTTTTGAAATTTGGACATACACTGCACTGTGGAAACTGATATGTGTTTCGCTTGTGCAAGACATGCTGGGGTTGATAGTCCAGTAATTGAGTCGATCAAGAGTTGGTTTTTAAGATCAATGAGCAATTGGAATTTGCTCAAAAAGGCTGCCCCAATTATAGCTGTGTGCACGTCAGCGATAATTAACGGCCATGTAAAGTTTCGGCGAAGATCCAAGTTCAGCTGAGTGACGTACTTCCCATAAGTATGAATGACTGCCTGGTCCGCTGCGTACAGAGTCAAATCGCTCAGAGTAGTTTTTTGTCTAACCAGCGTTTGTGGTATGACGGAAACTACAGACCCAGAATCAACGAAGAAGCGGATGTGAGATCGGTGACGTGTAGGCGCTGCTCCTGTGGAACAGCTGGCTGAACTGTGGGCTCGCTGGTTATATTGGTGCTGCCGCCAACCAGCGTATCGGGCGACTGCTCCTTTAGTTTAAAGACGAGGAGCGGGAACATGGTTGGCGGCACTTTTGAGCGTTTTCTCCAAATCGGTCGTGGTAGAAGCAAAGCTTCTCTTGAGGCCCAGATGCCTGTTGATTCGTATTTCCAGTTTGTACGTAGCCACGCGATGAACTGCGTGAGCGTCCTTGGGATTGAAGACGTTTGACATCCTTTTGCAAAACGTCGATCTTCTGTGATAGCGAACGCAAGTTGTCGTTGATCTTTTTCCAGGGGTCTTCGGTCGAGGTTGCGCAAACATATGGATCCGCTGCAGTCCTGGTATTCGTGCTGATCGCAAAAGTGGCGTTGTGGTTTACCGCTTCGAGCATCTTGTCTGCGATCTTAGCGAGCTTATCCAAGTCCGTCTCTTCCCAGACTGTAAGAGTGGGGCGAATTGACGCCGGCATCTCTGCCAGGAAAAGATTGAGAATGATGTACTCGCTGCCCGGGTCCGGAGCTACTCGACGCATGTTGGCCAGGATCTCAGATGGTTTTAAACCAGATGTACCTGCACCCTGCAGAAGTCGGCGTAGTATCGACTCTGGAGATTCGGCAAATTTTTGTAGTACGCGGTTTTTAATTGCTACGTACTTGTTTTCGTTGGGTGGTCGAATGACTAAGTCTTCCACTGCCAAAACTACATCCTCCTCCAGGTGAAGAGTCACAAGGTCGAACTTGTCGGTGTTGTCAATGATCTGGTGCAATCGAAAGGACCGCTCCACTTGCGCAAACCATAGTTGAGGGTTGCTATGTGCGAATTTTGGCAAGTGGACAGTCGTACGTGTGTGTGTGCGAGTAGTCTCATCCCGGTTGCCAGGTAAATTTGTCCGAAGTGCCTCGAGTTGCTGTTGCAGATCTCGGACTTGAGCGGTTAAATCAGGATTTGGATCCGGCATGATGAATGCAAAATCGGAGCGATCGCTTTGTTCGTCGAAATTTCGCCGCCTACCTTTAATTTTTCGCAAATCGTATTGGCGTCTGTTCATTCAGTGCGCAATTTCTTAATTGTGAACGCATGTGTCAATTTCGTACAATAAGTAACTTTTATTATGATTTTACTTTCCGGGGTCACCACTATGGCGAAGTTTGTTTGCCATTTAAGTTTATTGAGATTAAGAAATACAAAGATTATTAATATTATTAATACACGTATGTAGCTCGCTGATTCTCGCCGATAAATTTATGAGTGTTGCCACATTGTTCTTTTTGTCCGCTGGAAAGCTTCTGTTGGCGCTGCTGCCATATTAGGTTGCCACAGAGGCGTGCATATATTCATTTCTCTCCCACTCCCTTTAGCTGAGTGACGGGTATCTAATAGTCGATTTACTCGACTATAGCGTTCTCTCTTGTTTTAATTTGTATTTAAGAAGGGGTTTTAGCTAATTCGTAAACAGCACTTGATTTCTGTGGCGCCCAGTGTAGATGTAAAATTACTTACGGTTTGAAGATCCTTGTAATGAAACACATTTCGAATTGTCCTTTAAAGTGGGACAATCTAGATTGGTCTCTGCAGTAGGACAGTCCTTACTCGCGTCTGCGGAAGGACACTCTTCTTCCATATTCATGGCGGACATTAATAGCTGAGAAACTCGAGTCATTTCCGCTACCAAAGCAGGAACACGATAATATTTCTTGAGTATGTCTTTATGGTGTCCCATGAAATCGGCCAAGTGATCTATTTGCACGTCATTCACATTTTGTAAAGAAGTGTGGGTTTGATACCCCTAATGCTACTAATTATAATAAACTTATGTATTTTCTGTCTTCAAATAATTTGTAAATTCTTTGTGAGCATGTATTTTAAACTGTCTATTGTTTAGTTTAGTTTAGTTTATTTATTAATATTCTTAGATCGTATTTTTTCCATGTCCGCGATTCCGCTTACTTGCCCAAAACGGTTTAGGGCTCCGCGCGTAACAAGCTTTGCTTGGTGTCGTAAGGGCCACTTGTTTGTACTGATCATAGTGCATCAACGTCCAATTGCTTTCGCAAATTGGTTCCTCTGAGAGAGTTTGGGCAGCTCGCCCCACATTGGCTGGTATACTTTTTTAAAATTGGACAAGCCCTATAATATGGTTTTTGAAGAGGACGTGGATTTGCAATGTTAAATATAAAATTACTTTTCTTGAACGATATCTTTTTGTTATACACATTAATTTGCTCAATGGAAATGCCTTTTCCAGTAGGGGTACAGTACGATTTTTTTTTTCCACGAATTGTCACTCTAGTAAAGTTTTTTGTCATCTACGTCGCCAACTGAATGTGCTGTTCTGTAATTTTCCACTGTCAATCTTTCGAGTTTTCTTTCTCTAAACTTATAAGTGAACTCTCCTTCAAAAATACCAATGCAGGTTCTGAATTTTTTTAAATTCAACTCTTTTAAATCTGTTTCTGAGACATTGTGCACAAATTCATACAATATCTTAATATCTTCTTGTGAGGATAATAAAACTTTCACTGCTTCTTTGATTGGTCTTCAATCGCTCGGTTATTTATATTCACGTTTATTTCGGTTTCCCACAGTGTGATTGGCGGCGACTTCCCACAGAACCCCGAAATGGGGCGCACGGGAGGGCTGAAGCTGAAATCAAACCCTTTAGCTGCGCTGTGTTGGTGTAGCTGGCTGATCTCTTCGTTGTTTAAGACTGACTGATTTAATTTAGTTAGCTTTGCAAATGCTCCCACAAAATAACTCCCATTGTCGCAGTATACTCGCTTTGTCAGTCCTCGACGGGATACAAACAATCGGAGGCAAAGCAAGTTTGCGTTCGATGAGAGACCTAAAACGGTTTCGTTACCCTGCAGTTCCATTCATCACATTTTGGCAGTGAATCACCGCTAAAAATTTAGCACCAAGCGCTTATTCACTAGTGAATTTGCGATGATTTTAACATAAGCATGTCCTAGGGGTTCATAACTGCACAATACTGTCGCATATTCATCACCCGTTCATTACCCAATTCATCACCTTTTTGGTTCTTCTTCAGCGCCTAAATATCACACACAATTTCGGGAGTCTTGGTGAGCTTCCTTTTCGCGCGTGGAGATTTTTCATCTCCGCATCATCTCCGGAGGCTCAGTAGGCTCCACCTGACCAATGGGATCTGAATTTATATATGATGGACGTTGATGCACTACGAGCAGTACAAACAAGTAGCCCAACGACACCAAGCACGTGTTTGTGACGCGCGGGACCCTTTTATCAATTTGGGCAAGAATGCGAGTTCCCGAGGAAGAATACATAAAACAAATAAAGACGGGACACATAATAAAAATAAAGAAGCAACTAGGAGTGAAGCAGATGAGCTAAAATATTAGTTTTTAGTTCCGGGATAGAAGTTGAAATGCAAATTAAATGATAAAGGATGTTATAATTATTACAAAGAACGCGAACGGGCTCGTGCAGACTAAAATTTGATGTACAACGTGGTAAATTAAGAGGATAATAATTTCGTGTTCGTCTAACGGGAACATTAAAAGTGAGGCGGCTTACAAGTTCTACAGAATCAATATCACCTCTTATAAGATTATGCATAAAAATAGTACCAAGCATTATTCTACGGTTTTCAAGTGTAGGTAAATTAAGCAATAGTAATCTACTCTGGTAGGAAGGAAGCCTTACGTTTTGATCCCAGTTCAAACTACGAAGGGCAAAAAGAAGAAATTTTTTTTGCACCGACTCAATACGGTCGATGTGCACTTGATATTGTGGACTCCAAACTGAAGAACAATATTCCAAAATAGGACGGACAAGGGAGGTAAATAATAATCTGGTTGTATAAGGGTCATCAAATTCTTTTGACCAACGCTTTATAAACCCAAAAACACTCATAGCTTTATTGACAGTGGCCATTATGTGGCAATCAAATTTAAGTTTTGGGTCGAGAAGAACACCTAAATCGTTAATTGAATATATACGGTCGAGTGGTGTATTTTGAAGAGAATAACTAATAAACGTAGGAGTACCCCTATAAAAAGTCATAACGTTGCATTTAAGGCAGTTCAGTTACTAGCTGTAACGATAATTCTAAAAGGCCTTCCACAAAATCATGGGGAGATAAAGGTGTAGCAACAAGTGAGTCAGTGGGAAGAGACCAAGAGATATTAGGGAGATTGAAGTCACCCAAAACAATCAAAAGGTCTCTGTTGGAAAGGAAGGACTGAACAGATTTTATAGCAGACAGATGGTGCTCATAAATTATTAAATCAGAGCCAGGAGGAATATAAGAACAGGTTACAAAAATAGATAAGGATTGAATGGAAACTTTGACACTAACAAATTCAATATCGTTAGGGATATGAATGTTAAGTCTCTCCGATGTTAAACTAGAGGTAACGGCAATCAGTACACCACCCCCCCTACGCGGGGAGCGATCGGTCCTGTAGGTGTTAAAGTTCATTGACAAAACTTCAGAGTCAGATATCTCTGGTTTCAGCCAAGTTTCCGTAAAAGCCAAAATATCTTCAGTAAATGCAGAGGAGTCAGCATAAAGCTTTGATAGCTTCATATTTAGTCCTCTAACATTTTGATAAGCCAAAAATAAACCTGTTAGTTTTTTGGCACAGTGGAAGGCCTGTTATTTGGCACAGTGGAAAGCCGATTATTAGGCACAGTGGGAGGCCTGTTATTTGTTCTCGGTTTATTGGGAACAAATTCTTTAATTACCAAATCATCATTAAGCCAAAAGCTTTCAGAAAGTAGTACATTAAACACATCAGGCGGAGCAAATATTTTAAAAGAAGATATCCTACGGGCGTACGAAAATCGAAATTGTTCAACTTTAATGTCCTCGGATGGGAATTTTTCACGTATGAATTCCAAAACATCCTCAGATTTGGTATCCGGGGTAAATCTAGAAACAAACAATTGCTTCCTATGTGGAACAACTGAAAGTTTCTTACGCCCCCCAGCAGCAGTCTGAACCTCACTCGGCTGGGACCCAGAAGCGGTTCCTACTGTATCTACGGTCAGCACCGACTTCTGTGCCTCAGGTTGGCATCCAGAAACAGGGTCACCTCCGGAACTGGCTGTAACCATAGGCACAGGTGGCTCGCTTACCCCTGTGCCGACAGGAACTGCTGATGGGATGTTGTCTTTAAATATTTGCTGATATTTTTCTACCAGCTCCCTTAATGCCGCTAATCTTGAGGCATACTCTCCGGTAGGTAATGCGGCTTGCACGACCTCTTCGTCTAGGTCAAAAAACTGCTGCCAGAGATCATTCAACTGGCTTAGCCGATCGGCATAATAGCCGTCTCGTTTGCGTCGTTCGGTCGAATCCTTGCTATAATTCTTCATGACCTGTTGGATTTGCCCTTGTACCTCATTTTGATCGTCAAGTAGACGATTGTGTAAATCGACTCTGTTTTGACTTGTTTCCTCTATGAATGAGATCGACATAATGTTTGTAGTCACTACTCGTGTTTTGGAGATGACGAATCCTGTGAAGCTGGATGATGCTCGGTATTCTAGGAAGCTGGATAGGCCGGATGGGGTGATTGATGCTGTAGAGCTGGATGAAGCTGTGTATCCTGAGAAGCTGGATAAGCTATGCTGTCCTGTGAAGCCAGATAAGCTGCGGTTCCCAAATTGGGTGGTCGATCCTGTGACGCTGGATAAAGCTGCGTATCCTGTGGAGGTGGAGGAGCTGTGAATCCTGTGAAGCTGGATGAGCTATGCTTCCCTGTGAAGCTGGATAAGCTGTCTATCCTGTGAAGCTCGATAAGCTGTCTATCGTGTGAAGATGGATAAGCTGTCTATCCTGTGAAGCTGGATGAGCTGTGCTGTCTTATGAAGCTGGATAAGCTGGGGTTCCCAAATTGGGGGGTCGATCCTGTGACGCTGGATAAAGCTGCGTATCCTGTGGAGCTGGAGGAGCTGTGTATCCTGTGAAGCTGGATGAGCTGTCTATCCTGTGAAGCTGGATGAGCTATGCTGTTCTGTGAAGCTGGATGAGCTGTGCTGTCCTGTGAAGCTGGATAAGCTGTCTATCCTGTGAAGCTGGATAAGCTGTCTACCCTGTGAAGCTGGATGAGCTGTGCTGTCCTGTGAATCTGGATAAGCTGCGGTTCCCAAATTGGGTGGTCGATCCTGTGACGCTGGATAAAGCTGCGTATCCTGTGGAGCTGTGTATCCTGTGAAGCTGGATGAGCTGTCTATCTTGTGAAGCTGGATGAGCTATGTTGTCCTGTGAGGCTGGATGAGCTGTGCTGTCCTGTGAAGCTGGATAAGCTGCGGTCCCAAATTAGGTGGTCGATCCTGTGAAGCTGGATAAAAGCTGCGTATCCTGTGGAGCTGGATGAGCTGGGTATCCTGTAAAGCTGGATAAGCTGTGTATCCTGTGAAGCTGGATAAGCTGTGCTATCCTGTGAAGCTGGATAAAGCTGAGTGTGAACTTAACCGTGCTTCTCACCAGTTAGAGGTTCAGAGTTGGAGTTGAAGGGGGTTGCTGGGTGTGATCCTTTGTTGGTAAAGGATCACGTCGGGGTCACCAATGCTTGTGCCTACGCAAATGTAAACACACAGACGGGTCTACCTAGGAACAGCCTTCAATTCGGCTAACTGGGATCGGACGATGGAGGCGCTCAGGAACTTCAACGTACCTGGGTACCTGCTCAACATCATCGACAGCTACTTCAGCAACAGAGTGCTGTTGTACGAATCAAGCGGCGGAGCAGCATCATACGAAGTAACGGCTGGCGTTCCACAAGGCTCCGTTCTGGGTCCCCTCCTTTGGAACACGATGTACGACGGGATCCTAAGACTGGAGTTCCCAGAGGATACCACGGTGATCGGGTTCGCCGACGACGTAGCCCTCGTTGTCGTCGCCAAGGCGGTCCTCTTTTCGAGCCGGCAACAGGTCGAGACGGCGTGTGTCTCTGTTGGTGGCACATCAATATCATCGCAGAGAGCCATCAAGTATCTCGGCGTATTCCTGGACACCAGACTGTCGTTCCGGGAGCACCTAGATTACGCGCACAAAAAGGCAACCGCTACGGTAAGAGGTCTGTCCCGAATCCTCCTAAACACCAGGGGCCCTAGGCAGGATACCAGGAAATTGCTAATGAGCGTGGCATCGTCGCAAATTCTGTACGCAGCTCCGGTGTGGGCGGACGCCATGGCCGTCCTAAGGTACAGAAGGGGAGTGGTCTCCGTTTATCGGCTTGGCGCAATAAGGGTCGCCTGTGCCTTCCGAACAATATCGGATGATGCAGTCCTAGTAATCGCTGGACTGGCACCAATAAGCGAGAGAGCGCGCGAGGCCAAAGAGATCTACCAAGCCAGGCAGCGAGGTGACACGAACGTGGTGCAACTGAAAAGCGAGGGGCGTGCTAGGACTCTGAGAAACTGGCAAAGGAACTGGGAAGCGTCTAGCAAAGGGAGATGGACCTATAAACTCATCCCCAACATCGAGGAATGGGTATCTCGTAAGCACGGCCAGGTCGACTTCTACCTGACTCAGGCTCTAAGCGGCCATGGGTGCTTTCGAAGCTACCTCAAGCGCTTCGGCAAGGACACGGAAGACGGGTGCCCGGAATGCGGCAGCGGTATACCAGAGGACGCAAGCCACGTAATCTTTGAGTGCAGGCGGTTCGAGTTCCAAAGGCATAGGTTGGAGGAAGCGACACTCTGGAGAGTAACTGCAGAGAACCTGGTCCACATAATGCTGAGTAGCAAAAGGAACTGGGAGGAGGTAGCGTAATACATAGCCGAGGTGATGAAGGCACTCAGGCAGGCAGAAAGAGAGAGAAGGTAGCATCGTGGGCTGACCGGGCGAAGCAATGCTTAGCGGCCGTACCGCCCGATCGCGGTCCACTATAGCCACCACTTTTATCCCCACACCCCCATACACCCACACCCAAAACCCCACCTACCACTGTTTTATACTTATACACTGTTATACTTATATTTATTTTAAATTGTAATAAATCAGACTTGAAATACAAAAAAAAAAAAAAACCTAGGAACAGTGATAATTCGCACTGTCGGCACGGAGACGCTTTGGAGTTACGCGGCCCCTTCCCGGAGGTCAGAAAGTAAAACCGCGGAGTTATAAGATGGGTTGATAACTAATTTATTGTAAAGTTGGTACATGCTTTTATACTAATTGGAGATGCGGAAATTAAGTATAAAGAATAGTGAAATGGGTTGTATTCTGGAGTAGGTCAGTATGTTTTGATTATGGTAGCGGTTAGCGTAGTTGGATCGGCTGACACTGCAGAATGTGCTGACCGCTTGGCGGGTCTTGACTCTGTAGCCGTGGGTGCTTGATTTGTTGGTGTTAGTCATGTTTAGCAACATTGTGTATGAACATTCTCCCCCATTGAGGGGTACCCTCAATTAAGGCGTGAAGTCGGTTAGCAGTTAACAAATCAATGAATGCGAGGTATGTCTGTTGAGGCTCAAGCTTCTGAGTAACGTCCTTCCACTCTTCTGCTGGATGCTCCAATGGCTTTGGTTTCATCAACAATTCAGACGTCTTGTAGTTTAAAAGTTGATGAGTTAATTTGTTTTATTGTCGTAGCCTCGCGTGGTTAATAGGCCGCACACTGGATTACTTGTCGGCTCCTTATGTAGCATTGTATGATGCCGTTGCTGGCAGACTCGACAGTTGGCTGATGATTTACAGAATTGGACCTTATGAGCCGTAGACAAGCAATTTGTGCATCCTCCTAATAACCTCCTAATAATAACTTGGCGCCGAGTTTTAGGATCCATTTCTTGAAAACGAATACATGCCCTTATGTAATGTGGCTCTAGGTGGCAAATCTTGCAGCTGTCTTCGTTGTTGACTGATGGATTACGGAGTGTTGCTTTAGGTTGTGCGTTTATCGTCTCAAACATGCAAGCGCGGCGCTCAATAAACGTCAGTACACTCTTTAAGGCTGGAATTTTAGTTGGAGTATCGGCTGAATTTTCCAGTGCAGCTGAGGTATCGTGGTCTAGTTTTCTCCTGATGAGAAGACCAAGGATTGGATCCCATGATTTCGTGCTGATATCGAGGTTTTTGAGTGTGCTTAAAGTCTTCTGCACTGTATCGTGTAGTGCTCGAAGCTGGTGTGCAGTCCCGTTGATGGGCATGTGATCGACTATTTTCCCTATTCCAGCAAACACTAATATTATGCCGTTTTGGTACCTCAGTTTTAGTCTTTCCCAGGTGTCCTCATATCCAGCTTGTGAGAAGGCTGTATCCGTCAAATCCTCTTTGCTTCACCGCAAAGAGAGCTCTGAAGAATGTGTAGCTTATTCTACAAATAAGTCGTGGAATCGGGGCCAATCTAGGTATTCGCCATTAAATTCAGGAATCTTGATTCGTGGGAGCGATAGATTTAGCCTCATTTGAGCTGCGTTTTCACGAAGTAAGGTCATTTCATATTCTTCGTATAATGAATCGACCTATTTCTGCTGCGGCGGCGGCCACTGCTCCAGGTATACTGTCGATTTCATCATGGGCCTCTCTCAATATTTTCCATTGGAGCTCCAGATGTCGTTGTAGCGCTGGGGTGATTGTTTGCGCCGTTGACGCCAGAATTAAAGATGATTCTAATTTGTTGCATCGTCTCTGTAGTTGTCGGATAGCAAAATCCATCGATGAGTCAGTGGTTATGTGTTTGACTACCGGGTCCTTTGTGTTGTTCTGTGTTCGCCGCGGAGCCTTCTGAGGGCCATTTCCTGATGGGATGTTGTCTTTAAATATTTGCTGATATTTTTCTACCAGCTCCTTTAATGCCGCTAATCTTGAGGCATACCCCTCTCCGGTAGGTAATGCCGCTTACACGACCTCTTCGTCTAGGTCAAAAACTGCTGCCAGAGATCATTCAACTGGCTTAGCCGATCGGCATAATAGCCGTCTCGTTTGCGTCGTTCGGTCGAATCCTTGCTATAATTCTTTATGACCTGTTGGATTTGCCCTTGTACCTCATTTTGATCGTCAAGTAGACGATTGTGTAAATCGACTCTGTTTTGACTTGTTTCCTCTATGAATGAGATCGAAATAATGTTTGTAGTCACTACTCGTGTTTTGGAGATGACGAATCCTGTGAAGCTGGATGATGCTCGGTATTCTAGGAAGCTGGATAGGCCGGATGGGGTGATTGATGCTGTAGAGCTGGATGAAGCTGTGTATCCTGAGAAGCTGGATAAGCTATGCTGTCCTGTGAAGCTAGATAAGCTGCGGTTCCCAAATTGGGTGGTCGATCCTGTGACGCTGGATAAAGCTGCGTATCCTGTGGAGGTGGAGGAGCTGTGAATCCTGTGAAGCTGGATGAGCTATGCTTCCCTGTGAAGCTGGATAAGCTGTCTATCCTGTGAAGCGCGATAAGCTGTCTATCGTGTGAAGCTGGATAAGCTGTCTATCCTGTGAAGCTGGATGAGCTGTGCTGTCTTATGAAGCTGGATAAGCTGCGGTTCCCAAATTGGGTGGTCGATCCTGTGACGCTGGATAAAGCTGCGTATCCTGTGGAGCTGGAGGAGCTGTGTATCCTGTGAAGCTGGATGAGCTGTCTATCCTGTGAAGCTGGATGAGCTATGCTGTTCTGTGAAGCTGGATGAGCTGTGCTGTCCTGTGAAGCTGGATAAGCTGTCTATCCTGTGAAGCTGGATAAGCTGTCTACCCTGTGAAGCTGGATGAGCTGTGCTGTCCTGTGAATCTGGATAAGCTGCGGTTCCCAAATTGGGTGGTCGATCCTGTGACGCTGGATAAAGCTGCGTATCCTGTGGAGCTGTGTATCCTGTGAAGCTGGATGAGCTGTCTATCTTGTGAAGCTGGATGAGCTATGTTGTCCTGTGAAGCTGGATGAGCTGTGCTGTCCTGTGAAGCTGGATAAGCTGCGGTCCCAAATTAGGTGGTCGATCCTGTGAAGCTGGATAAAAGCTGCGTATCCTGTGGAGCTGGATGAGCTGGGTATCCTGTAAAGCTGGATAAGCTGTGTATCCTGTGAAGCTGGATAAGCTGTGCTATCCTGTGAAGCTGGATAAAGCTGAGTGTGAACTTAACCGTGCTTCTCACCAGTTAGAGGTTCAGAGTTGGAGTTGAAGGGGGTTGCTGGGTGTGATCCTTTGTTGGTAAAGGATCACGTCGGGGTCACCAATGCTTGTGCCTACGCGAATGTAAACACACAGACGGGTCTACCTAGGAACAGTGATAATTCGCACTGTCGGCACGGAGACGCTTTGGAGTTACGCGGCCCCTTCCCGGAGGTCAGAAAGTAAAACCGCGGAGTTATAAGATGGGTTGATAACTAATTTATTGTAAAGTTGGTACATGCTTTTATACTAATTGGAGATGCGGAAATTAAGTATAAAGAATAGTGAAATGGGTTGTATTCTGGAGTAGGTCAGTATGTTTTGATTATGGTAGCGGTTAGCGTAGTTGGATCGGCTGACACTGCAGAATGTGCTGACCGCTTGGCGGGTCTTGACTCTGTAGCCGTGGGTGCTTGATTTGTTGGTGTTAGTCATGATTAGCAACATTGTGTATGAACATTCTCCCCCCATTGAGGGGTACCCTCAATTAAGGCGTGAAGTCGGTTAGCAGCTAAGAAATCAATGAATGCGAGGTATGTCTGTTGAGGCTCAAGCTTCTGAGTAACGTCCTTCCACTCTTCTGCTGGATGCTCCAATGGTTTTGGTTTCATCAACAATTCAGACGTCTTGTAGTTTAAAGGTTGATGAGTTAATTTGTTTTATTGTCGTAGCCTCGCGTGGTTAATAGGCCGCACACTGGATTACTTGTCGGCTCCTTATGTAGCATTGTATGATGCCGTTGCTGGCAGACTCGACAGTTGGCTGATGATTTACAGAATTCGACCTTATGAGCCGTAGACAAGCAATTTGTGCATCCTCCTAATAACCTCCTAATAATAACTTGGCGCCGAGTTTTAGGATCCATTTCTTGAAAACGAATACATGCCCTTATGTAATGTGGCTCTAGGTGGCAAATCTTGCAGCTGTCTTCGTTGTTGACTGATGGATTACGGAGTGTTGCTTTAGGTTGTGCGTTTATCGTCTCAAACATGCAAGCGCGGCGCTCAATAAACGTCAGTACACTCTTTAAGGCTGGAATTTTAGTTGGAGTATCGGCTGAATTTTCCAGTGCAGCTAAGGTATCGTGGTCTAGTTTTCTCCTGATGAGAAGACCAAGGATTGGAGCTGCGTTTTCACGAAGTAAGGTCATTTCATATTCTTCGTATAATGAATCGACCTATTTCTGCTTCGGCGGCGGCCACTGCTCCAGGTATACTGTCGATTTCATCATGGGCCTCTCTCAATATTTTCCATTGGAGCTCCAGATGTCGTTGTAGCACTGGGGTGATTGTTTGCGCCGTTGACGCCAGAATTAAAGGTGATTCTAATTTGTTGCATCGTCTCTGTAGTTGTCGGATAGCAAAATCCATCGATGAGTCAGTGGTTATGTGTTTGACTACCGGGTCCTTTGTGTTGTTCTGTGTTCGCCGCGGAGCCTTCTGAGGGCCATTTCCTGATGGGATGTTGTCTTTAAATATTTGCTGATATTTTTCTACCAGCTCCTTTAATGCCGCTAATCTTGAGGCATACTCCTCTCCGGTAGGTAATGCCGCTTACACGACCTCTTCGTCTAGGTCAAAAAACTGCTGCCAGAGATCATTCAACTGGCTTAGCCGATCGGCATAATAGCCGTCTCGTTTGCGTCGTTCGGTCGAATCCTTGCTATAATTCTTTATGACCTGTTGGATTTGCCCTTGTACCTCATTTTGATCGTCAAGTAGACGATTGTGTAAATCGACTCTGTTTTGACTTGTTTCCTCT
This sequence comes from Drosophila lutescens, assembly GCA_037075285.1. Classification (NCBI taxonomy): domain Eukaryota; kingdom Metazoa; phylum Arthropoda; class Insecta; order Diptera; family Drosophilidae; genus Drosophila; species Drosophila lutescens. The sequence continues at coordinate 7,622 of JBAMCF010000006.1, read as the reverse complement.
ATGAATGAGATCGACATAATGTTTGTAGTCACTACTCGTGTTTTGGAGATGACGAATCCTGTGAAGCTGGATGATGCTCGGTATTCTAGGAAGCTGGATAGGCCGGATGGGGTGATTGATGCTGTGGAGCTGGATGAAGCTGTGTATCCTGAGAAGCTGGATAAGCTATGCTGTCCTGTGAAGCTAGATAAGCTGCGGTTCCCAAATTGGGTGGTCGATCCTGTGACGCTGGATAAAGCTGCGTATCCTGTGGAGGTGGAGGAGCTGTGAATCCTGTGAAGCTGGATGAGCTATGCTTCCCTGTGAAGCTGGATAAGCTGTCTATCCTGTGAAGCTCGATAAGCTGTCTATCGTGTGAAGATGGATAAGCTGTCTATCCTGTGAAGCTGGATGAGCTGTGCTGTCTTATGAAGCTGGATAAGCTGCGGTTCCCAAATTGGGGGGTCGATCCTGTGACGCTGGATAAAGCTGCGTATCCTGTGGAGCTGGAGGAGCTGTGTATCCTGTGAAGCTGGATGAGCTGTCTATCCTGTGAAGCTGGATGAGCTATGCTGTTCTGTGAAGCTGGATGAGCTGTGCTGTCCTGTGAAGCTGGATAAGCTGTCTATCCTGTGAAGCTGGATAAGCTGTCTACCCTGTGAAGCTGGATGAGCTGTGCTGTCCTGTGAATCTGGATAAGCTGCGGTTCCCAAATTGGGTGGTTGATCCTGTGACGCTGGATAAAGCTGCGTATCCTGTGGAGCTGTGTATCCTGTGAAGCTGGATGAGCTGTCTATCTTGTGAAGCTGGATGAGCTATGTTGTCCTGTGAAGCTGGATGAGCTGTGCTGTCCTGTGAAGCTGGATAAGCTGCGGTCCCAAATTAGGTGGTCGATCCTGTGAAGCTGGATAAAAGCTGCGTATCCTGTGGAGCTGGATGAGCTGGGTATCCTGTAAAGCTGGATAAGCTGTGTATCCTGTGAAGCTGGATAAGCTGTGCTATCCTGTGAAGCTGGATAAAGCTGAGTGTGAACTTAACCGTGCTTCTCACCAGTTAGAGGTTCAGAGTTGGAGTTGAAGGGGGTTGCTGGGTGTGATCCTTTGTTGGTAAAGGATCACGTCGGGGTCACCAATGCTTGTGCCTACGCAAATGTAAACACACAGACGGGTCTACCTAGGAACAGCCTTCAATTCGGCTAACTGGGATCGGACGATGGAGGCGCTCAGGAACTTCAACGTACCTGGGTACCTGCTCAACATCATCGACAGCAGATACAGAAGGGGAGTGGTCTCCGTTTATCGGCTTGGCGCAATAAGGGTCGCCTGTGCCTTCCGAACAATATCGGATGATGCAGTCCTAGTAATCGCTGGACTGGCACCAATAAGCGAGAGAGCGCGCGAGGCCAAAGAGATCTACCAAGCCAGGCAGCGAGGTGACACGAACGTGGTGCAACTGAAAAGCGAGGGGCGTGCTAGGACTCTGAGAAACTGGCAAAGGAACTGGGAAGCGTCTAGCAAAGGGAGATGGACCTATAAACTCATCCCCAACATCGAGGAATGGGTATCTCGTAAGCACGGCCAGGTCGACTTCTACCTGACTCAGGCTCTAAGCGGCCATGGGTGCTTTCGAAGCTACCTCAAGCGCTTCGGCAAGGACACGGAAGACGGGTGCCCGGAATGCGGCAGCGGTATACCAGAGGACGCAAGCCACGTAATCTTTGAGTGCAGGCGGTTCGAGTTCCAAAGGCATAGGTTGGAGGAAGCGACACTCTGGAGAGTAACTGCAGAGAACCTGGTCCACATAATGCTGAGTAGCAAAAGGAACTGGGAGGAGGTAGCGTAATACATAGCCGAGGTGATGAAGGCACTCAGGCAGGCAGAAAGAGAGAGAAGGTAGCATCGTGGGCTGACCGGGCGAAGCAATGCTTAGCGGCCGTACCGCCCGATCGCGGTCCACTATAGCCACCACTTTTATCCCCACACCCCCATACACCCACACCCAAAACCCCACCTACCACTGTTTTATACTTATACACTGTTATACTTATATTTATTTTAAATTGTAATAAATCAGACTTGAAATACAAAAAAAAAAAAAAAACCTAGGAACAGTGATAATTCGCACTGTCGGCACGGAGACGCTTTGGAGTTACGCGGCCCCTTCCCGGAGGTCAAAAAGTAAAACCGCGGAGTTATAAGATGGGTTGATAACTAATTTATTGTAAAGTTGGTACATGCTTTTATACTAATTGGAGATGCGGAAATTAAGTATAAAGAATAGTGAAATGGGTTGTATTCTGGAGTAGGTCAGTATGTTTTGATTATGGTAGCGGTTAGCGTAGTTGGATCGGCTGACACTGCAGAATGTGCTGACCGCTTGGCGGGTCTTGACTCTGTAGCCGTGGGTGCTTGATTTGTTGGTGTTAGTCATGTTTAGCAACATTGTGTATGAACATTCTCCTCCATTGAGGGGTACCCTCAATTAAGGCGTGAAGTCGGTTAGCAGTTAACAAATCAATGAATGCGAGGTATGTCTGTTGAGGCTCAAGCTTCTGAGTAACGTCCTTCCACTCTTCTGCTGGATGCTCCAATGGTTTTGGTTTCATCAACAATTCAGACGTCTTGTAGTTTAAAAGTTGATGAGTTAATTTGTTTTATTGTCGTAGCCTCGCGTGGTTAATAGGCCGCACCCTGAATTACTTGTCGGCTCCTTATGTAGCATTGTATGATGCCGTTGCTGGCAGACTCGACAGTTGGCTGATGATTTACAGAATTCGACTTTATGAGCCGTAGACAAGCAATTTGTGCATCCTCCTAATAACCTCCTAATAATAACTTGGCGCCGAGTTTTAGGATCCATTTCTTGAAAACGAATACATGCCCTTATGTAATGTGGCTCTAGGTGGCAAATCTTGCAGCTGTCTTCGTTGTTGACTGATGGATTACGGAGTGTTGCTTTAGGTTGTGCGTTTATCGTCTCAAACATGCAAGCGCGGCGCTCAATAAACGTCAGTACACTCTTTAAGGCTGGAATTTTAGTTGGAGTATCGGCTGAATTTTCCAGTGCAGCTGAGGTATCGTGGTCTAGTTTTCTCCTGATGAGAAGACCAAGGATTGGATCCCATGATTTCGTGCTGATATCGAGGTTTTTGAGTGTGCTTAAAGTCTTCTGCACTGTATCGTGTAGTGCTCGAAGCTGGTGTGCAGTCCCGTTGATGGGCATGTGATCGACTATTTTCCCTATTCCAGCAAACACTAATATTTTGCCGTTTTGGTACCTCAGCTTTAGTCTTTCCCAGGTGTCCTCATATCCAGCTTGTGAGAAGGCTGTATCCGTCAAATCCTCTTTGCTTCACCGCAAAGAGAGCTCTGAAGAATGTGTAGCTTATTCTACAAATAAGTCGTGGAATCGGGGCCAATCTAGGTATTCGCCATTAAATTCAGGAATCTTGATTCGTGGGAGCGATAGATTTAGCCTCATTTGAGCTGCGTTTTCACGAAGTAAGGTCATTTCATATTCTTCGTATAATGAATCGACCTATTTCTGCTTCGGCGGCGGCCACTGCTCCAGGTATACTGTCGATTTCATTATGGGCCTCTCTCAATATTTTCCATTGGAGCTCCAGATGTCTTTGTAGCGCTGGGGTGATTGTTTGCGCCGTTGACGCCAGAATTAAAGATGATTCTAATTTGTTGCATCGTCTCTGTAGTTGTCGGATAGCAAAATCCATCGATGAGTCAGTGGTTATGTGTTTGACTACCGGGTCCTTTGTGTTGTTCTGTGTTCGCCGCGGAGCCTTCTGAGGGCCATTTCCTGATGGGATGTTGTCTTTAAATATTTGCTGATATTTTTCTACCAGCTCCCTTAATGCCGCTAATCTTGAGGCATACTCTCCGGTAGGTAATGCGGCTTGCACGACCTCTTCGTCTAGGTCAAAAAACTGCTGCCAGAGATCATTCAACTGGCTTAGCCGATCGGCATAATAGCCGTCTCGTTTGCGTCGTTCGGTCGAATCCTTGCTATAATTCTTCATGACCTGTTGGATTTGCCCTTGTACCTCATTTTGATCGTCAAGTAGACGATTGTGTAAATCGACTCTGTTTTGACTTGTTTCCTCTATGAATGAGATCGACATAATGTTTGTAGTCACTACTCGTGTTTTGGAGATGACGAATCCTGTGAAGCTGGATGATGCTCGGTATTCTAGGAAGCTGGATAGGCCGGATGGGGTGATTGATGCTGTAGAGCTGGATGAAGCTGTGTATCCTGAGAAGCTGGATAAGCTATGCTGTCCTGTGAAGCTATATAAGCTGCGGTTCCCAAATTGGGTGGTCGATCCTGTGACGCTGGATAAAGCTGCGTATCCTGTGGAGGTGGAGGAGCTGTGAATCCTGTGAAGCTGGATGAGCTATGCTTCCCTGTGAAGCTGGATAAGCTGTCTATCCTGTGAAGCTCGATAAGCTGTCTATCGTGTGAAGATGGATAAGCTGTCTATCCTGTGAAGCTGGATGAGCTGTGCTGTCTTATGAAGCTGGATAAGCTGCGGTTCCCAAATTGGGGGGTCGATCCTGTGACGCTGGATAAAGCTGCGTATCCTGTGGAGCTGGAGGAGCTGTGTATCCTGTGAAGCTGTATGAGCTGTCTATCCTGTGAAGCTGGATGAGCTATGCTGTTCTGTGAAGCTGGATGAGCTGTGCTGTCCTGTGAAGCTGGATAAGCTGTCTATCCTGTGAAGCTTGATAAGCTGTCTACCCTGTGAAGCTGGATGAGCTGTGCTGTCCTGTGAATCTGGATAAGCTGCGGTTCCCAAATTGGGTGGTCGATCCTGTGACGCTGGATAAAGCTGCGTATCCTGTGGAGCTGTGTATCCTGTGAAGCTGGATGAGCTGTCTATCTTGTGAAGCTGGATGAGCTATGTTGTCCTGTGAAGCTGGATGAGCTGTGCTGTCCTGTGAAGCTGGATAAGCTGCGGTCCCAAATTAGGTGGTCGATCCTGTGAAGCTGGATAAAAGCTGCGTATCCTGTGGAGCTGGATGAGCTGGGTATCCTGTAAAGCTGGATAAGCTGTGTATCCTGTGAAGCTGGATAAGCTGTGCTATCCTGTGAAGCTGGATAAAGCTGAGTGTGAACTTAACCGTGCTTCTCACCAGTTAGAGGTTCAGAGTTGGAGTTGAAGGGGGTTGCTGGGTGTGATCCTTTGTTGGTAAAGGATCACGTCGGGGTCACCAATGCTTGTGCCTACGCAAATGTAAACACACAGACGGGTCTACCTAGGAACAGCCTTCAATTCGGCTAACTGGGATCGGACGATGGAGGCGCTCAGGAACTTCAACGTACCTGGGTACCTGCTCAACATCATCGACAGCTACTTCAGCAACAGAGTGCTGTTGTACGAATCAAGCGGCGGAGCAGCATCATACGAAGTAACGGCTGGCGTTCCACAAGGCTCCGTTCTGGGTCCCCTCCTTTGGAACACGATGTACGACGGGATTCTAAGACTGGAGTTCCCAGAGGATACCACGGTGATCGGGTTCGCCGACGACGTAGCCCTCGTTGTCGTCGCCAAGGAACTGGCGGATACCGAGTCTAGAGCGAATGTAAGCATACGAGCGGTAGAAGACTGGTTGGCTCAAGCAGGCCTCGCGCTAGCTCCACACAAGACCGAGGCGGTCCTGTTTTCGAGCCGGCAACAGGTCGAGACGGCGTGTGTCTCTGTTGGTGGCACATCAATATCATCGCAGAGAGCCATCAAGTATCTCGGCGTATTCCTGGACACCAGACTGTCGTTCCGGGAGCACCTAGATTACGCGCACAAAAAGGCAACCGCTACGGTAAGAGGTCTGTCCCGAATCCTCCTAAACACCAGGGGCCCTAGGCAGGATACCAGGAAATTGCTAATGAGCGTGGCATCGTCGCAAATTCTGTACGCAGCTCCGGTGTGGGCGGACGCCATGGCCGTCCTAAGGTACAGAAGGGGAGTGGTCTCCGTTTATCGGCTTGGCGCAATAAGGGTCGCCTGTGCCTTCCGAACAATATCGGATGATGCAGTCCTAGTAATCGCTGGACTGGCACCAATAAGCGAGAGAGCGCGCGAGGCCAAAGAGATCTACCAAGCCAGGCAGCGAGGTGACACGAACGTGGTGCAACTGAAAAGCGAGGGGCATGCTAAGACTCTGAGAAACTGGCAAAGGAACTGGGAAGCGTCTAGCAAAGGGAGATGGACCTATAAACTCATCCCCAACATCGAGGAATGGGTATCTCGTAAGCACGGCCAGGTCGACTTCTACCTGACTCAGGCTCTAAGCGGCCATGGGTGCTTTCGAAGCTACCTCAAGCGCTTCGGCAAGGACACGGAAGACGGGTGCCCGGAATGCGGCAGCGGTATACCAGAGGACGCAAGCCACGTAATCTTTGAGTGCAGGCGGTTCGGGTTCCAAAGGCATAGGTTGGAGGAAGCGACACTCTGGAGAGTAACTGCAGAGAACCTGGTCCACATAATGCTGAGTAGCAAAAGGAACTGGGAGGAGGTAGCGTAATACATAGCCGAGGTGATGAAGGCACTCAGGCAGGCAGAAAGAGAGAGAAGGTAGCATCGTGGGCTGACCGGGCGAAGCAATGCTTAGCGGCCGTACCGCCCGATCGCGGTCCACTATAGCCACCACTTTTATCCCCACACCCCCATACACCCACACCCAAAACCCCACCTACCACTGTTTTATACTTATACACTGTTATACTTATATTTATTTTAAATTGTAATAAATCAGACTTGAAATACAAAAAAAAAAAAAACCTAGGAACAGTGATAATTCGCACTGTCGGCACGGAGACGCTTTGGAGTTACGCGGCCCCTTCCCGGAGGTCAGAAAGTAAAACCGCGGAGTTATAAGATGGGTTGATAACTAATTTATTGTAAAGTTGGTACATGCTTTTATACTAATTGGAGATGCGGAAATTAAGTATAAAGAATAGTGAAATGGGTTGTATTCTGGAGTAGGTCAGTATGTTTTGATTATGGTAGCGGTTAGCGTAGTTGGATCGGCTGACACTGCAGAATGTGCTGACCGCTTGGCGGGTCTTGACTCTGTAGCCGTGGGTGCTTGATTTGTTGGTGTTAGTCATGTTTAGCAACATTGTGTATGAACATTCTCCTCCATTGAGGGGTACCCTCAATTAAGGCGTGAAGTCGGTTAGCAGTTAACAAATCAATGAATGCGAGGTATGTCTGTTGAGGCTCAAGATTCTGAGTAACGTCCTTCCACTCTTCTGCTGGATGCTCCAATGGCTTTGGTTTCATCAACAATTCAGACGTCTTGTAGTTTAAAAGTTGATGAGTTAATTTGTTTTATTGTCGTAGCCTCGCGTGGTTAATAGGCCGCACACTGGATTACTTGTCGGCTCCTTATGTAGCATTGTATGATGCCGTTGCTGGCAGACTCGACAGTTGGCTGATGATTTACAGAATTCAACCTTATGAGCCGTAGACAAGCAATTTGTGCATCCTCCTAATAACCTCCTAATAATAACTTGGCGCCGAGTTTTAGGATCCATTTCTTGAAAACGAATACATGCCCTTATGTAATGTGGCTCTAGGTGGCAAATCTTGCAGCTGTCTTCGTTGTTGACTGATGGATTACGGAGTG
>JBAMCF010000005.1:0-38579 GCA_037075285.1 Drosophila lutescens | reverse complement strand
TCTATTGCAATTGTCGCTTGATCACTCCCTTTATTAATGTACTTACAGACATACTTAATAGACTTTACTGAGCTGCAGTATTCTACATTTAAATGGGCTCTAAGAGCACGCGAAAGAGTTGGATTATACGGCACAACCCAACGGTTGTCTATAATGTTACCATTGATAACAATAGTAAAACCACTATCTATTGGAGCCCTTCGCCTATATTGTGGGTAACCGTCTTTCCCAGTCAAAGTATCTTTCAAAAACTGCCTTGGAAATCTTTTTGTGCATTTACCTTCATTCATGCAAGGCGATTTCGAATTTAATGCCCCGCAGGGTCCATGAATCATATTTGCCTTGACGATATCATGAAGTAGAGGATCCTTATCAGGATCGGGAATTTCAGCACTTATGATAGAATCAATTTGCTCAGGCATAATATGAGATTTTAGCCAAAGAAGTATGTGTACATGTGGCAGGCCACGCTTTTGCCATTCTATTGAATACATGAAGCACTGGACCTCACCAAATAAATTGCCTTTATCCAATAAAAACATTAATATTTTTACCTTTAAATGAAAAATTCGAGCAATAATGTCATGGCGATCATGGGGTTTTTGACCCGGATATAACGCTTTGGTTATATCATCCCATTTAGGATTGCATGTAAATGTTATAAAGAGATCAGGGCGACCATAGTGTCGAACATACGTCATAGCATCCTGCGTCTTTTCATGCATATATCGTGCGGAACCAGTAAATGTTGAAGGTAAAATTACCATTTGACCAAGTTGGCGTGCATCTGCATCTTGGCCGCCTATTGCATCTTTAAGATGTATATAAGTTTCTGCTCTTAATTTTGCTTGATTGTTTCGAATAAAATTTAGTCTTTCACTATCGATTTTTGCGAACATATCTGTTAAAAATTGACTAAGCAAAGATCTGGAACGCAATAAATGATTGTCTTCAGATGATCGAACCATTATTCTATAACTATAGAAGTCTAATGCTGACACGGTCTTTTTCAACTCTTTTTTTGACACTGGATCAATTCGAGGTATGTTAATAGAATATCCATCCTCTCCATGACAAAATAGTAAAGGATATTGTAAACTATCATATGAGCGATGGATTTCACTTATGCGCTGAAGTTTGTTTTCATAACTTTCAATAACAATGTCTCGCTTTTGAAATTGTTCTCCAATTAATACCAAAGCTACTTCTTTGGCTGCAGGAGCATTATAGCGACCTCTATGAGCATCAGATGGTTTTTTTTCAGCGTGAATAACCATTTTAAAATCCTGACAATTTTTTGGAACTTTTTGTAGTGCAGTTTTGAACCCATTAATATATGGATTACAATTGTGCAGCATTATTTGGAGTGCCTTTACCAAGTCATGTTTAACGTCAGAATAATGTTTTCTCCTTAAATTAACTTCTGTTTCATCCTCGCCAACAAAATAAATTTGCAAAAACTCAGCTTCCTTTTGAGGAGCCGGCAAGAGGCTACCAACCAAGTGATACACTTGACCTTGAACTTTAAATGTAGGCATGAACCTATCTTTGACAATTTTCGTACTACCAAATGACGTCATTTGAAAGCAATTGTTGTACTTTCTTATAAACGCCATGAAGTGATTATGGTCAGGATGACTACCCATCATCAAGCTATTTAGGGGCTCTGGTAAATTTTTGTAAGAAGGAAGTTTAACTTTTCCTTCTTTACAACATATACCTTTAGGCTCATTTTTCCATTTTAAAGCTCCACAAAATCCGCACTTCTTGTCCATCGCTCCTAATTGAACATACTTATCAGTATCATAGTCTATCGCAGCATTATAATGAAATGCTGAATTTTCTTTTATTTCCCAAGACGCGGCAGCTTCTACAGTTTCTGATTCATTTGCATTTGCACCTACAGCTTCTACGTTTTCTGATTCATTTGCGAGTCTTTTATTTTTAGCCTTTTCACGATACTTTTGTGATGCAGTCTTTGATATTTTTTTAGCTGTTCGGTCAGAAAATCGGACTCGCCTTTTTTTGGTTTTTTTGGGGGTGGGTGGAAGATAAAATTCGCTTGGAGAAGGAGAATTCGTGTTTTGCCTCTCTTCTAGTGGAACTAACACATCAAAATGTCCATTGGAAGGATCGCCACTAAAACGCAGTCTTTTAATAGGACTCCCTTCTGTTCCAAAGTGGGTAAGAAAATTTCCATTGGAGTAGATTTCAATAAAAATTGGGTACAATTCCCCTGCAGCCATTAACTCAGAAGTACCACCATAAGTGTGAGGGAGCATCATTTCACGTTCATAATCTAAAGGATTGTCATAAATGTTTCCTTCAGAATTAACCGTATAATTAGCGAAATGATTCCACCGTCCCACAACACTCCTAACTATGGCCTGGCGTATTTTAGCAGACAAACCTTCATTTCCATTTAAAATGTAGGAAAGTGCATTAAATAGGCAAGCTCCATCGCCTGTTATTGAAACTATGGAGTGAGGGACTAATACACCGTCTATCCTTAGGTTTTCAATATGCATATTAACCGTATCAAATTCTATCGCAGCATTATTATGTCGTGCAGTTTCAACGTTTTCTGCCTGATTTGTTAGTCTATTATTTTCAACATTTTCACAATACATTTGTAGTGCAGTCTTTAATTTTTTCCCCTAATTCGGTCAGAAGATCGGACTCGCCTCCTTTTGCTTTTTTTGGGGTGGGTGGAAGATAAAATTCGCTTGGAGAAGGAGAATTCGTGTCTTCTAGTGGAACTAACACATCAAAATGTCCATTGGATAGATCGCCACTAAACCGCAGTCTTTTTATAGGACTGCCTTCTGTTCCAAAGTGGGTAAGAAAATTTCCATTGTAGTAGATTTCAATAAAAATTGGGTACAATTCTCCTGCAGCCATTAACTCGGAAGTAGCACCATAAGTGTGAGGGCGCATCATTTCACGTTCATAATCTAAAGGATTGTCATAAATGTTTCCTTCAGAATTAACCGTATAATTTGCGAAATGATTCCACCGTCCCACAACACTCCTAACTATGGCATGTCGTATTTTAGCAGACAAACTTTCATTTCCATTTAAAATGTAGGAAAGTGCATTAAATAGGCAAGCCCCATCGCCTGTTATTGAAATTATGGAGTGAGGGACTAATACACCATCTATCTTTAGGTTTTCAAATGCCATATTGATAACTTAATTAAAAGTTAAACTTCAAAAATTTTCGATTATAAAATGTTTTGTTAAAAACTAACGTAAATTGCAATACATAGAAGTTCACTACGAATGCAAAAGTAAAATTAAATTTGCATTCAGCCTGTAAAATACAGACCGTAGTAAACTTATAATAAGCAATTTATAAAACAAACTGATTTTTTCAGAAGAAAATATTTGCTTTTTTTAAAACAATCTACCGAAAATCGCAATACATAAATGCAATTAAGTTGACAACGAATGCAAAAAAAACTTTAGTTTGCATTCAGCCTGCAAAATACAGACTGTAGAAAACTTATAGTCAGCAATTATGTTTTGTTAGAAACTATTGAAAATTGCAATACATAGAAGTTCACTACGAATGCAAAAGTAAAATTAAGTTTGCATTCAGCCTGCAAAATACAGACCGCAGTAAACTTATAATCAGCAATTTAAGAAACAAACTGATTTTTTCAGACGAAGGTATTTGCTTTTTTTTAAAACAAACTACTAAAATCGCAATACATAAATGCAAGTAAGTTAACTACGAATGCAAAAATAACTTCAGTTTGCATTCAGCCTGCAAAATGCAGACTGTAGAAAACTTATAGTCAGCAATTTTACAACGTAATTGTTTTCTTAAAATGTTTACTACAAATACGAATTTGTCAAAAATTTGTATTCAGCCTGCTAGAACAGACTGCAGTAAACTCTAAAATGATTTAAGGATTAGTTTAATACAAATGCAAACCTATAATGGAAAAATTTGCATTAGCCTTTAAAATGCAGGCCGTATATATCTTAGCACTACATACTAACCCGATGTTTACTACGAATGAGTATTTAGCCATCAACTAATTTTTCATCCAGTCTATACATATGTAAACAGACTGCAGTAAACTCTCGAGAAAATATAAGCAGCCACAAATAAATAGGTATATTAAAAAGAAGAATACTAATACATGTACAATGTACATACATATATTCCGCAGTTTACTACAAATGAAAACTTTCATTTAGCCTGCTTGACACAGGCTGTAGTTAGCTGCAGAAAAATCATAAATTAGTTTATTATTTTGCACTCAAACCAATTATAAATATACATATGTACACATGTAAGAAATATAGCTTACTCGAAAATGTATTTCAAAAAGAATAGCCAGGATTCTGGAAATTCTTATAGAGCACTCTACTTTTTCACTTCCTCACTCAAATTTGACTTTTTGGTTTGTGGCCTGCGAAAGTGCGCGCAATAACAAAACCAAAACTGTTAAAAGTATCATTTGCTGTCTCTTTCTATTGCTGTCCCTTTCTGTAAGCCAGTGTATGCTGCTGAATAGGAATGCTGCTGCTGTGTCTTTCTATTGCTGTCCCTTTCTGCAAGCCAGTGCAAGCACATTTGCTTTCAACTCAAGGAAGCAAAGCGAAGTTTCTGGAAGAGGAATGTGCAAGAAAGAATAGGGAGAAGAATATGAATAGAAAGAAAAAGCAGCAGCATTCCTATTCAGCAGCATACACTGGCTTACAGAAAGGGACAGCAATAGAAAGAGACAGCAAATGATACTTTTAACAGTTTTGGTTTTGTTATTGTGCGCACTTTCGCAGGCCACAAAACAAAAAGTCACAACCAAATTGAGAAAAGGAATAACAAAATAAAGAACTAAAAAATTACAAAAACAACTGCGCAAAATAAAAAGACTCACATTTGTTAGTTTTTTTAATGTTTTATTTATTGAAACTGTTAAACTGTTAACTTTACTGTTTAAGGGCGAAATATGCCATGATTTTGGGGGGGTAGGGCTCCCATTCTTTCTAAATACTCCACCCTTGCAGTCAGGGCCCTAATATCCTGCTGAGCCTGCTGCAAGGAGGTGGTCAGGACTGCCACCTGATTGTGGACCTGTCCCTGCCGCTTCCAGTAACTTGGCCTCTGTTGCTGGGGAAGCCGCTGATCTGGCTGCGCTGCTGCGTAATGCGCATTTTGTTGCTGGATTGGCTGCTGTTGTTGTTGCTGCACATGCTGTTGTTGTTGTTGCTGCACATGCTGTTGTTGTTGGTATGGATGCTGTTGTTGTTGATTTTGCTGCTGTTGTTGTTGATTTTGCTGCTGTTGTTGTTGGTTTTGCTGTTGTTGTTGTTGTTGGTTTTGCTGTTGTTGTTGTTGGTATGGCTGCTGTAGTTGTGGGTTTTGCTGCTGTTGTTGTTGCTGGACTTGGGGTTGAAAGTCCTGTTGCTGTTGCTGAATCTGTGGCTGTTGCTGGCCTAATTGGCGAAGTAGGGCCGCGTTTACCGCCCAGAGCCGATAAATTTCCATTTGAAACTCGTTAGGTGGCGCCTGGCCACCCGCACGTCCGTCTTGTGCATCACCCATTTTTGAACTGACGAAAATCAAAGCGAGGATCAACTGCTTCTTTTCGCTTGCATATATGTATGCGTCGCCAACATATATTTGTCTCACTCACACCAGAGGTCAAATAGGCACAATTTTGTGTGTGTGAGCTTTTGTTTTTTTCTACTTATATTAGAAGAAGAAGAAACTCATCCAAACACACAAATGTGGTAAAAAGCTTTGGCACAACAATCTAATTCTGAGAAATGAAGTACTTTTGAACAAACATACATATATCCCAAATCATAACATTACATAAATTTTCCAGTTAATTGAAACGCTTTATATGTATCTGTAAGGTATGCTATGCTTTCTATACCCAATGATAGCAACAATAGATACGATTTCGCTGATTTGAAACAAATTTTTAAAAATCTATATCAAAACTTAAATTGTTAAGAAAGTTTCGATAAACGTTTCAGTTATTTCTTTTGAGTGCATTGAAGGATGCATTACCATCGGAAATAGTTCAATTTTATTTTTAGGACTGACAAAGCTAATAAAATAAATTAGCAAATTAAATGGGAATTTTAATTTTTGAACGCTAAATTTACATTTAATATTTTAAACACAATGATGTGCATATTCTGTTTTTTAATAATATTTTTAAGAATAGAGCTCAAAAACTCATGCTGCTAAATTTTTTCGTAGCTAAATTTTTTCGAGTGTATAAACGTAAACAACGTTCGGCCGAATAGTCTTCCCGAAACATTGAAAATTTAGGAACAATGCATACACAGAGAGAATTTTTCATGAACGTTGCACTCAAATTGACAATTTTTTACTCAAAATATAACCAAGTACTCACTTTAAGTAAAAATACTCACTTTGAGTACAAAATTTTAAAATAATATACCTTGGAATTAAGTCTTTTTCGAGATTTTTTTCTCAAAAAACGGGGGAAAAAAGAGATAAACAATAAGGTTAAAGTATTAGGCTTTTTTTTCCAAAGTTGTCCACAAAATCAGTACTTCCTCAAATTGAGAATACAAATACTTAATTTGAGAACGTCAGTCTTCTTGAAAAATTCTCTCTGTGTAGAACTCAACATAAATAGGTAAAATAACTTTGGGATTGTACGGCAAATCTTAAAAATTTTTGCGGTATGGCTTGAGCTGGTAATATCAAGATGATCAGCGTTGCTAAGTGAATATTACATCTCCTAACTGGAAATTTTTAAATGTGTATGCAGATACTACATTTGTGTTGGAGAGAAATGCACTTGTATGTCGCAATACATAAGTATGTCGCAATCGTTTTCGTCAATTTTGTTGTTTGCTGCTGAATATTTTAGCTGGTCTAAAAAAGTAGGCACAACGCATACATACATGCCGACTTTTCAATGTGTGTGTAAGTCGTTGCGTTTTTTACATTTAAATGTGACGACTACAATTTTTCCCTTCTTTCCCCTTAAATACCATCGAATGAATTATTTAAAATCAAAACAAAAATACCTTATGAATTTAACAAATTAGCTACACATTTGGATTTAGAACTGCATGTATTAGATAGTCCAAATAGTACAATTTTGATCAGGTGTTTCTAAACCAAAAAAAACTTTGGCCGCCTCTCTTTCGCTTCAAATGACTCTCTCTGCTTTTGCCCCTCTCGCTCTGCTTCTCCTGACGTTGTTTTTGTGAGAGCTGTGTTCGGAATTCGTTCGTGAGCGCTGCGAACTACCGAAGCAAACAAAAAACAAAAACAACGCGCAGCCAAAAAGGCCCCCGCAACCCCCGCAAACTTACAAAAAACATCATATAAAATCAACCGTGGGTCCAAAAAAAAAAAAAAATACCTTACTGATTGTATGGCATAGCTCCACATATTAAACCAAAAACGGATCCGATCGCATAATCGGTGCGGAAAAAATAATTAAGTGCCCCAACCGGAAGTCGGTTGGGGCTCATCTTTTGGGCTTTCAAAGATTTCCACAAATAAAGCTTAAAATAAAAATATCAACTTGTTTGGTTGAAAACTGTGGGAATGGTTCATGTTTTAATCCCGCAATTTCGCATTTTTCGAGAGTCCTGGGAGTCCTTAGGAGCCGAATTTTAAAAAATCCTTTCTTAGTGGACACCGCCTCTAACACACGATTCAGACTCAATTTTTTCCAGAATTTTAGGTCTTACGGTTTGGGCTGGGGGAACATGACGCAAATCGACTTTTACTGTTTTATAGTAATACTCGATTTGTCCATAGAATCAATTTTATAACAATAAACCTTAGGACGGAGACGAACAAACTCTGACATTGGTCTACCATGAAGCTCATCTTTAAAAACACCTAATACCGCTTTATTACATACTAGCAATACCCAAAGCGACGTTGTCCGCTACTTTTAGCAAAGAACATCCGAGTAAAATCCCGCCTAACCTTAGCTAAACAGTAAACCCACCTAGAACGCACTAATATTCTATCCATATCCTCGTAACCATAACATACCTTACCTTAACACCGCATTAACCCTTATATTACTTCACCTTAACCCCACCTATTTTATGCTCACCCTTGGCACACTTTTTTAGCACCTTAATGCTGTTTTCACCTTAACACAAGTTTTTCCTCTTCTTAGCTAACCTAACTTTAGTCTCACCTCAAAAAAAATGTTCCTTACTTTACTTACTTACTTTAACTTCACCTTTTCTTATTAAAACTTGTTTGTCACCTAGACCCACCTTATCCTCGCTAAAGTCCAAACGAACCTTACCTTTTTCACTTTCACTCTTTCTTTACATTACTTTTACCGTAATCTATCTAATACATCCTTAATCGCAACTTAACCCCGCACTAACCTCACCTTATTCCCACCTTAACTCCACCGTTCTGGTAGCCTAAATTTATCATTTTGGTTAACTAAGCGAAAGCAGAGAAAAACTCTTACTATTTTTTTTTACTGTTTTTTTCGAACAGATCTAACCCCCAAAAACCTTAAAAGCTTAAAAAAGAATATATAAAAAATAACACACTCCTATGAAAAACGGATCCGCCCGCAGGATCGGTAGGTAAACAAAAAAGGAAGTGGCCCAATGTCGGCTGGGGATCAACAGCTGTAGTTAAATACTTTCGGAAATAAGGAAAATTAAAAAAAAACGCACATAAAGCTCCAACTCTTTTTAGTAAAAAACTATGGATGTAATTCGACGTGTGAGCCTTTTGGAGACGCAATTTTCCAACAATTTCCCCCCGCCTTTAACACAATTTAAAACCAACTTTTTTTAATTTTTGTGGGTATGTTTTGGCTGGTACAATTTCCAGATTATCTACGTTGTGCGAATATTTCTGTTAAGACAAGGGCTTTTCCTTGAATATAATTTAAAGTCGGACGGTGCTGGTTTATGAATATTTTTAATGAGTTCAGGTAAATTCTATGCACTTGATTTCCTCGTGCGAAGGTTACAAAAAAAGTACAAAAATTCCATATTTTTTCATTTCTATCTTCTCTTTTTCTTGCGGTCGAGTTGGCAGCATCACAATTCTTATCGATTTATGATTACTGTCAAGAATCGGCGCAAGATTTAAAACGGCAATTGGGTTTTGACCCAACAACTTCCTTTTCTTAAATTGGAATGTTATTTGTGCACGCATATATTATTGCACGCATTTTATTGTTTTAAAGTACAAAAATGCATATGTACGTATGTATACGTATATCTCAATAGTTTCTGTAATTTTTTTTACAGATTTCGAGTAGAGCCCAGAAACTAAAACTCCTTAATATTTTACGGGATACATACACATTTTGATTTAGAATTGCATCCATTAGGTGATGCAAAGGAAAACCTGGAGGGTTCTGTTTGTTCAGGAACTCGACAGGAAAGTGAACAGCATCTTCTAATACCGTGACTGAGTCAATAGATTTGTATGTTACCTCTTGACCGTCAAATGACTTTAATAGTGAGTCATTTATTGAAGAAGCTCTATCATTCCTTGAAGTTAAAATTGCGCGTTCAGACAACCAATCTAGAGACTTTTCAGCAATGTTTACAATATCAGGAAATATTTTTGAAGTAAGGTCTTCGACTGAAGTTACTAAAGTTCCCAAGCATGTTGGTATCTTTATCTTTCCCTCAATTGTTGGATATATGCCGTCTCCAATTTGGAGTAATGTTTTTGCAAAAAATCCAGCAGATTGATCGCCGTTCAAGTGCACACGCATATTTTTGGTTAAGGCTAGTTTCGTGATATCAGGCCACAGAAAAGAAGATTTTAAGCACGATTTTATTTCATCTGCTCTGGTTCCGCGGGGCACTACTGGAAGGGTTTGACGAAAATCTCCTGCTAAAAGAACTGTAACGCCACCCATTACAAAGTTATTGTCTCGTATATCCTTCAAAGTCCTATCGAGAGCTTCGTAGCCGCCCTTATGCGCCATAGTGCATTCATCCCAAACAATAAGCTTACAGTCTTTCAAAACCATGGCCATATTGGACTGCTTTGAAATTGAGCAATACGGCATTTCCACATTTATTAAATTCAATGGAAGTTTAAATGCAGAATGCGCTGTTCGACCTCCGGTTAGCAAAGTGGCAGCTATTCCAGAAGAAGCGACACCCAAGGCAATATTTTTATTTAAACGAACTTTTGCTAAAATCAAATTCAAAAGGAACGTTTTTCCAGTGCCACCAGGAGCATCCAAAAAATATATTCCACCTCGTTCGGCCTCAACACTTTCTAATATGTGCTTATATGCTACGTTTTGCTCGGCATTAAGTGAATTTTCGTCATTAATAATACCTAATTCATTATTTTCATAGTTGATCTCTCTTAAATAGTCCCTATTTGCTAATGGTTCATCGACTCTGTTTGGCTCAGGTAAACCGTACTCTGATAAAATATTTCCTCCTATAGATAGTACGATATCTTCAATTGTAATTAAACACTTGGTGTGCGCACGCTCCAGAAGGGCTGGATCTACACTACCATCTACTCGCATTTGTATTTGGTACACAATATCTTCTGAGAGGCTTGATTTGTGCTTATCCCAAAGATGGAGTGGATCGCTTATTTGGCAAGATACTAACATTATTGCAAATAGTTCTCGCAATTTTGTTGGCATTTGACATTGTGCAGCTTCGGTCAAGGTCAAGTCCCAATGATTATCATCTTCCAGTAAGCCCAAAGCTTTGCAAGCCATTTGGAAAGTATTGTATTCAACACCATTTACTGTTTTTAAATCCAAGAATGAGGTTGGACCTCTAACCTCATGGAGTAAAAGTCTAAGATAATAACATTCACTATTTTTGGGATGAACAGTGTACACACGACCCAAACATTGATCTTTTTTAACCCCAGGGAAATTTGGAACGTCAACCCCTCGTTTTCTTCTTTGAAATGATTTGTTATTCCACGTGTAAAAAGAAGGCACTTCGGCATAAAGAAGGGTTCTCGCAAATGAGTCAATTTTGCAAAGCTCAAAAAAGGCAATTAGTGTCGTAGTTGGCGGATTCATTATCTGATTATCCAATTGATTTGGATTATCTGGATTGAAGTATATCCTTTGACCGTTTTCCAAATGCACAGCTAATTGAGTGATTGCTGGATATCTCTCATGTATGGGAAACGCTAAAATTCTCCATACCGCTTCTGAGCTGCTTATATATCGACCACTTTCATATAATTTTATTTCGTCTCTTACGTTTTCTATTGCAATTGTCGCTTGATCACTCCCTTTATTAATGTACTTACAGACATACTTAATAGACTTTACTGAGCTGCAGTATTCTACATTTAAATGGGCTCTAAGAGCACGCGAAAGAGTTGGATTATACGGCACAACCCAACGGTTGTCTATAATGTTACCATTGATAACAATAGTAAAACCACTATCTATTGGAGCCCTTCGCCTATATTGTGGGTAACCGTCTTTCCCAGTCAAAGTATCTTTCAAAAACTGCCTTGGAAATCTTTTTGTGCATTTACCTTCATTCATGCAAGGCGATTTCGAATTTAATGCCCCGCAGGGTCCATGAATCATATTTGCCTTGACGATATCATGAAGTAGAGGATCCTTATCAGGATCGGGAATTTCAGCACTTATGATAGAATCAATTTGCTCAGGCATAATATGAGATTTTAGCCAAAGAAGTATGTGTACATGTGGCAGGCCACGCTTTTGCCATTCTATTGAATACATGAAGCACTGGACCTCACCAAATAAATTGCCTTTATCCAATAAAAACATTAATATTTTTACCTTTAAATGAAAAATTCGAGCAATAATGTCATGGCGATCATGGGGTTTTTGACCCGGATATAACGCTTTGGTTATATCATCCCATTTAGGATTGCATGTAAATGTTATAAAGAGATCAGGGCGACCATAGTGTCGAACATACGTCATAGCATCCTGCGTCTTTTCATGCATATATCGTGCGGAACCAGTAAATGTTGAAGGTAAAATTACCATTTGACCAAGTTGGCGTGCATCTGCATCTTGGCCGCCTATTGCATCTTTAAGATGTATATAAGTTTCTGCTCTTAATTTTGCTTGATTGTTTCGAATAAAATTTAGTCTTTCACTATCGATTTTTGCGAACATATCTGTTAAAAATTGACTAAGCAAAGATCTGGAACGCAATAAATGATTGTCTTCAGATGATCGAACCATTATTCTATAACTATAGAAGTCTAATGCTGACACGGTCTTTTTCAACTCTTTTTTTGACACTGGATCAATTCGAGGTATGTTAATAGAATATCCATCCTCTCCATGACAAAATAGTAAAGGATATTGTAAACTATCATATGAGCGATGGATTTCACTTATGCGCTGAAGTTTGTTTTCATAACTTTCAATATGTCTCAATGTCTCGCTTTTGAAATTGTTCTCCAATTAATACCAAAGCTACTTCTTTGGCTGCAGGAGCATTATAGCGACCTCTATGAGCATCAGATGGTTTTTTTTCAGCGTGAATAACCATTTTAAAATCCTGACAATTTTTTGGAACTTTTTGTAGTGCAGTTTTGAACCCATTAATATATGGATTACAATTGTGCAGCATTATTTGGAGTGCCTTTACCAAGTCATGTTTAACGTCAGAATAATGTTTTCTCCTTAAATTAACTTCTGTTTCATCCTCGCCAACAAAATAAATTTGCAAAAACTCAGCTTCCTTTTGAGGAGCCGGCAAGAGGCTACCAACCAAGTGATACACTTGACCTTGAACTTTAAATGTAGGCATGAACCTATCTTTGACAATTTTCGTACTACCAAATGACGTCATTTGAAAGCAATTGTTGTACTTTCTTATAAACGCCATGAAGTGATTATGGTCAGGATGACTACCCATCATCAAGCTATTTAGGGGCTCTGGTAAATTTTTGTAAGAAGGAAGTTTAACTTTTCCTTCTTTACAACATATACCTTTAGGCTCATTTTTCCATTTTAAAGCTCCACAAAATCCGCACTTCTTGTCCATCGCTCCTAATTGAACATACTTATCAGTATCATAGTCTATCGCAGCATTATAATGAAATGCTGAATTTTCTTTTATTTCCCAAGACGCGGCAGCTTCTACAGTTTCTGATTCATTTGCATTTGCACCTACAGCTTCTACGTTTTCTGATTCATTTGCGAGTCTTTTATTTTTAGCCTTTTCACGATACTTTTGTGATGCAGTCTTTGATATTTTTTTAGCTGTTCGGTCAGAAAATCGGACTCGCCTTTTTTTGGTTTTTTTGGGGGTGGGTGGAAGATAAAATTCGCTTGGAGAAGGAGAATTCGTGTTTTGCCTCTCTTCTAGTGGAACTAACACATCAAAATGTCCATTGGAAGGATCGCCACTAAAACGCAGTCTTTTAATAGGACTCCCTTCTGTTCCAAAGTGGGTAAGAAAATTTCCATTGGAGTAGATTTCAATAAAAATTGGGTACAATTCCCCTGCAGCCATTAACTCAGAAGTACCACCATAAGTGTGAGGGAGCATCATTTCACGTTCATAATCTAAAGGATTGTCATAAATGTTTCCTTCAGAATTAACCGTATAATTAGCGAAATGATTCCACCGTCCCACAACACTCCTAACTATGGCCTGGCGTATTTTAGCAGACAAACCTTCATTTCCATTTAAAATGTAGGAAAGTGCATTAAATAGGCAAGCTCCATCGCCTGTTATTGAAACTATGGAGTGAGGGACTAATACACCGTCTATCCTTAGGTTTTCAATATGCATATTAACCGTATCAAATTCTATCGCAGCATTATTATGTCGTGCAGTTTCAACGTTTTCTGCCTGATTTGTTAGTCTATTATTTTCAACATTTTCACAATACATTTGTAGTGCAGTCTTTAATTTTTCCCCCTAATTCGGTCAGAAGATCGGACTCGCCTCCTTTTGCTTTTTTTGGGGTGGGTGGAAGATAAAATTCGCTTGGAGAAGGAGAATTCGTGTCTTCTAGTGGAACTAACACATCAAAATGTCCATTGGATAGATCGCCACTAAACCGCAGTCTTTTTATAGGACTGCCTTCTGTTCCAAAGTGGGTTAGAAAATTTCCATTGTAGTAGATTTCAATAAAAATTGGGTACAATTCTCCTGCAGCCATTAACTCGGAAGTAGCACCATAAGTGTGAGGGCGCATCATTTCACGTTCATAATCTAAAGGATTGTCATAAATGTTTCCTTCAGAATTAACCGTATAATTTGCGAAATGATTCCACCGTCCCACAACACTCCTAACTATGGCATGTCGTATTTTAGCAGACAAACTTTCATTTCCATTTAAAATGTAGGAAAGTGCATTAAATAGGCAAGCCCCATCGCCTGTTATTGAAATTATGGAGTGAGGGACTAATACACCATCTATCTTTAGGTTTTCAAATGCCATATTGATAACTTAATTAAAAGTTAAACTTCAAAAATTTTCGATTATAAAATGTTTTGTTAAAAACTAACGTAAATTGCAATACATAGAAGTTCACTACGAATGCAAAAGTAAAATTAAATTTGCATTCAGCCTGTAAAATACAGACCGTAGTAAACTTATAATAAGCAATTTATAAAACAAACTGATTTTTTCAGAAGAAAATATTTGCTTTTTTTAAAACAATCTACCGAAAATCGCAATACATAAATGCAATTAAGTTGACAACGAATGCAAAAAAAACTTTAGTTTGCATTCAGCCTGCAAAATACAGACTGTAGAAAACTTATAGTCAGCAATTATGTTTTGTTAGAAACTATTGAAAATTGCAATACATAGAAGTTCACTACGAATGCAAAAGTAAAATTAAGTTTGCATTCAGCCTGCAAAATACAGACCGCAGTAAACTTATAATCAGCAATTTAAGAAACAAACTGATTTTTTCAGACGAAGGTATTTGCTTTTTTTTAAAACAAACTACTAAAATCGCAATACATAAATGCAAGTAAGTTAACTACGAATGCAAAAATAACTTCAGTTTGCATTCAGCCTGCAAAATGCAGACTGTAGAAAACTTATAGTCAGCAATTTTACAACGTAATTGTTTTCTTAAAATGTTTACTACAAATACGAATTTGTCAAAAATTTGTATTCAGCCTGCTAGAACAGACTGCAGTAAACTCTAAAATGATTTAAGGATTAGTTTAATACAAATGCAAACCTATAATGGAAAAATTTGCATTAGCCTTTAAAATGCAGGCCGTATATATCTTAGCACTACATACTAACCCGATGTTTACTACGAATGAGTATTTAGCCATCAACTAATTTTTCATCCAGTCTATACATATGTAAACAGACTGCAGTAAACTCTCGAGAAAATATAAGCAGCCACAAATAAATAGGTATATTAAAAAGAAGAATACTAATACATGTACAATGTACATACATATATTCCGCAGTTTACTACAAATGAAAACTTTCATTTAGCCTGCTTGACACAGGCTGTAGTTAGCTGCAGAAAAATCATAAATTAGTTTATTATTTTGCACTCAAACCAATTATAAATATACATATGTACACATGTAAGAAATATAGCTTACTCGAAAATGTATTTCAAAAAAGAATAGCCAGGATTCTGGAAATTCTTATAGAGCACTCTACTTTTTCACTTCCTCACTCAAATTTGACTTTTTGGTTTGTGGCCTGCGAAAGTGCGCGCAATAACAAAACCAAAACTGTTAAAAGTATCATTTGCTGTCTCTTTCTATTGCTGTCCCTTTCTGTAAGCCAGTGTATGCTGCTGAATAGGAATGCTGCTGCTGTGTCTTTCTATTGCTGTCCCTTTCTGCAAGCCAGTGCAAGCACATTTGCTTTCAACTCAAGGAAGCAAAGCGAAGTTTCTGGAAGAGGAATGTGCAAGAAAGAATAGGGAGAAGAATATGAATAGAAAGAAAAAGCAGCAGCATTCCTATTCAGCAGCATACACTGGCTTACAGAAAGGGACAGCAATAGAAAGAGACAGCAAATGATACTTTTAACAGTTTTGGTTTTGTTATTGTGCGCACTTTCGCAGGCCACAAAACAAAAAGTCACAACCAAATTGAGAAAAGGAATAACAAAAAAAGAACTAAAAAATTACAAAAACAACTGCGCAAAATAAAAAGACTCACATTTGTTAGTTTTTTTAATGTTTTATTTATTGAAACTGTTAAACTGTTAACTTTACTGTTTAAGGGCGAAATATGCCATGATTTTGGGGGGTAGGGCTCCCATTCTTTCTAAATACTCCACCCTTGCAGTCAGGGCCCTAATATCCTGCTGAGCCTGCTGCAAGGAGGTGGTCAGGACTGCCACCTGATTGTGGACCTGTCCCTGCCGCTTCCAGTAACTTGGCCTCTGTTGCTGGGGAAGCCGCTGATCTGGCTGCGCTGCTGCGTAATGCGCATTTTGTTGCTGGATTGGCTGCTGTTGTTGTTGCTGCACATGCTGTTGTTGTTGTTGCTGCACATGCTGTTGTTGTTGGTATGGATGCTGTTGTTGTTGATTTTGCTGCTGTTGTTGTTGATTTTGCTGCTGTTGTTGTTGGTTTTGCTGTTGTTGTTGTTGTTGGTTTTGCTGTTGTTGTTGTTGGTATGGCTGCTGTAGTTGTGGGTTTTGCTGCTGTTGTTGTTGCTGGACTTGGGGTTGAAAGTCCTGTTGCTGTTGCTGAATCTGTGGCTGTTGCTGGCCTAATTGGCGAAGTAGGGCCGCGTTTACCGCCCAGAGCCGATAAATTTCCATTTGAAACTCGTTAGGTGGCGCCTGGCCACCCGCACGTCCGTCTTGTGCATCACCCATTTTTGAACTGACGAAAATCAAAGCGAGGATCAACTGCTTCTTTTCGCTTGCATATATGTATGCGTCGCCAACATATATTTGTCTCACTCACACCAGAGGTCAAATAGGCACAATTTTGTGTGTGTGAGCTTTTTGTTTTTTCTACTTATATTAGAAGAAGAAGAAACTCATCCAAACACACAAATGTGGTAAAAAGCTTTGGCACAACAATCTAATTCTGAGAAATGAAGTACTTTTGAACAAACATACATATATCCCAAATCATAACATTACATAAATTTTCCAGTTAATTGAAACGCTTTATATGTATCTGTAAGGTATGCTATGCTTTCTATACCCAATGATAGCAACAATAGATACGATTTCGCTGATTTGAAACAAATTTTTAAAAATCTATATCAAAACTTAAATTGTTAAGAAAGTTTCGATAAACGTTTCAGTTATTTCTTTTGAGTGCATTGAAGGATGCATTACCATCGGAAATAGTTCAATTTTATTTTTAGGACTGACAAAGCTAATAAAATAAATTAGCAAATTAAATGGGAATTTTAATTTTTGAACGCTAAATTTACATTTAATATTTTAAACACAATGATGTGCATATTCTGTTTTTTAATAATATTTTTAAGAATAGAGCTCAAAAACTCATGCTGCTAAATTTTTTCGTAGCTAAATTTTTTCGAGTGTATAAACGTAAACAACGTTCGGCCGAATAGTCTTCCCGAAACATTGAAAATTTAGGAACAATGCATACACAGAGAGAATTTTTCATGAACGTTGCACTCAAATTGACAATTTTTTACTCAAAATATAACCAAGTACTCACTTTAAGTAAAAATACTCACTTTGAGTACAAAATTTTAAAATAATATACCTTGGAATTAAGTCTTTTTCGAGATTTTTTTCTCAAAAAACGGGGGAAAAAAAGAGATAAACAATAAGGTTAAAGTATTAGGCTTTTTTTTCCAAAGTTGTCCACAAAATCAGTACTTCCTCAAATTGAGAATACAAATACTTAATTTGAGAACGTCAGTCTTCTTGAAAAATTCTCTCTGTGTAGAACTCAACATAAATAGGTAAAATAACTTTGGGATTGTACGGCAAATCTTAAAAATTTTTGCGGTATGGCTTGAGCTGGTAATATCAAGATGATCAGCGTTGCTAAGTGAATATTACATCTCCTAACTGGAAATTTTTAAATGTGTATGCAGATACTACATTTGTGTTGGAGAGAAATGCACTTGTATGTCGCAATACATAAGTATGTCGCAATCGTTTTCGTCAATTTTGTTGTTTGCTGCTGAATATTTTAGCTGGTCTAAAAAAGTAGGCACAACGCATACATACATGCCGACTTTTCAATGTGTGTGTAAGTCGTTGCGTTTTTTACATTTAAATGTGACGACTACAATTTTTCCCTTCTTTCCCCTTAAATACCATCGAATGAATTATTTAAAATCAAAACAAAAATACCTTATGAATTTAACAAATTAGCTACACATTTGGATTTAGAACTGCATGTATTAGATAGTCCAAATAGTACAATTTTGATCAGGTGTTTCTAAACCAAAAAAAACTTTGGCCGCCTCTCTTTCGCTTCAAATGACTCTCTCTGCTTTTGCCCCTCTCGCTCTGCTTCTCCTGACGTTGTTTTTGTGAGAGCTGTGTTCGGAATTCGTTCGTGAGCGCTGCGAACTACCGAAGCAAACAAAAAACAAAAACAACGCGCAGCCAAAAAGGCCCCCCGCAACCCCCGCAAACTTACAAAAAACATCATATAAAATCAACCGTGGGTCCAAAAAAAAAAAAAAAAATACCTTACTGATTGTATGGCATAGCTCCACATATTAAACCAAAAACGGATCCGATCGCATAATCGGTGCGGAAAAAATAATTAAGTGCCCCAACCGGAAGTCGGTTGGGGCTCATCTTTTGGGCTTTCAAAGATTTCCACAAATAAAGCTTAAAATAAAAATATCAACTTGTTTGGTTGAAAACTGTGGGAATGGTTCATGTTTTAATCCCGCAATTTCGCATTTTTCGAGAGTCCTGGGAGTCCTTAGGAGCCGAATTTTAAAAAATCCTTTCTTAGTGGACACCGCCTCTAACACACGATTCAGACTCAATTTTTTCCAGAATTTTAGGTCTTACGGTTTGGGCTGGGGGAACATGACGCAAATCGACTTTTACTGTTTTATAGTAATACTCGATTATATTCCCATTAATTTTCCGATCGTTCCTATGGCAGCTATATGATATAGTCGTCCGATTTTGATAAAAATTTTTTCGAAATTCATAAATAATTAAAAACTAATATTCCCAAGATTAGAAGGTAATACTTCAAAAAACACCGAAGCTAGAATTTTTTTACCGTTTTTTTCCCGATCCTTCCTACGGGAGCTATAGGATATAGTTGTCCGATCAGGTTCCGACTTATATACTACCTGCAATAGAAAGAAAACTTTTGGGAAAGTTTCATCCCGATAGCTTAAAAACTGAGAGACTAGTTTGCGTAGAAACAGACAGACGGACAGACGGACGGACAGACGGACATGGCTAGATCGACTCGTCAAGTGATGCTGATCAAGAATATATATACTTTATGGGGTCGGAAACGTCTCCTTCACTGCGTTGCAAACTTCTGACTGAAATCATAATACCCTCTGCAAGGGTATAATGATGACTCTTTACTATCATCATAGTGTCTTAAATATTTATTATTTGCTTTAGTATATCTGTGACAGCATTGTACCAAACCACCCCGAATTCCACTTTGTATAAATTTATACATATCAATATCAGTTATTAACTCTAACTCAATTTGTGTTGTTTTCAGCATTGCCTGCCAAGATAAACCTGGTGTTGTATAAAAATGAGCTTGGTCAAGAGAATACATTTTCATGCAAATTATACGGAAGTTTTCAAAAACGTCAGTTAATAATAAGACATCAGTTTTTAAATAAATCTCTACATAATCCTTTAGAGATTTACAGGAAAATTGTGTCCAAACTTTAACAGCATGACTATAATCCTCTTGAGAACATTGCTTTTCAGTAAACTGATTATAAAATTGGTGTCTTGATGGTAAACAAGTTTCATCTAGTCTATGCTCTGAATCAAGATATTCATATGGGAAAACACCCTTCTTCCGCATAAGTCTAAATTCATTTTCACATTTAAAATGTGATCTTACAGATTTAAGTTGATCATCTTCTAAATTGGATGCTAATGCATCTAGACTAGATGACACAAATATAAATGTGTCTAGAAACCTTATCTCAAAACTGTTTCCACATTCATTTTCAATGTTTTTCATTACTGAAATGAAGTGTTCCTTGTTTATGGGAATAACTTTAATTTCTCCAGGAATATACGTCAATTCTTTGATAAACAAGTGACAATCATACTTGGAAAAATTGTGGAAGAAAACTGGGATAAAATTAGACGTCTTCAATTCTAACAATTGGGAACAATTTTACTCAAATATTTTGAATGAATAGTTTTTAAGTTATTTACAAGGGAATTGACAAAATTTATGGCTGAATTACCTCCCGTTTCCATTACAAATTTATCTAAGCTAGAATCATATGCACACTTTATAAAGTAAGCATATGAAATTGGTACATGTTCATTTACATTAAATAGTTTAGGACTTACATCAATATTTTTACGTCGAAGTATGCACTCGAAATCTGCATACACTGCGAACGGAACTTTTAGTTGATGACGCAGTATACTTCAATGTCGACTTATATGGGTTTGGGAGAGTGACAACCTTTCCACTGCAAAGCTCCTTGTGGCGAAGTGCGTGACTTGCCGTTGATGAAAAATTTAAGCAGGTATTGCAAAACCATGTCCGTTCCTTATGTAGACTTTTTTGTGAAATAAAACAAGTAATGTAACATAATAAGTAAAAGTAGGTCTATAACGAGTAAAATTCATACTTTGAAATATTTTTTATCCATGTGTAGTGACCGAATCCGTTTCCTTCCAGGAAAAGTATATTTATGTGCGTCGGCTTTTCAACTTCAGATTGATAAAGAGGTCCAATTATAGTTTCACTTTCCTCATCGTATCCAAAAACGTTAATGCTCAATGTAACGTTTTTTTGAATGAAAATGTGTATGTCCTTTATTTTGAGCGGGAATGTTAACCCACTGAAGTCCAAATTTATTCCAGATTTTAAAACAATTCTTTCGGCCCTTATATCAACTTTATATGTGTAGCTTACACTAGCGTTACTTGCTACCTTTGTAAGTGCCGAAATCGAAGTCCATTTAAAACAGTATGAGTCACTGTTATTTTGGACATTAATTATTGCTTTTTTCGAAGCAAGCTTGGGTGGTGTTGGGATAAATGAGGATCCAGAAAGCGGTTTAAATTGATTGAAAATCATTTCCAATCGAATTATGCGGAGTAGGGTCCACCCGCTATCCCTTTCCTGAAACTCTTCCATTTTTATTTTCAGTTGGTGTGAGTGATTGGTGAATATGTAGTCTAAATCCGAGTGGCTTGTAACAACTTCCATTTTGCTTTGGAATTGTTTAGTCTCCGTTTTTAAATCATCATCTTTCTTCCGGGTATCTTAATTCCTCTCCTTCATTAACATACACATAATGAAGGATTCGTCCCTTGAATCCATCCGAAATCTTTTTGATTCTTCCATCCAAAGGTTCTATAGAATTCCGCTTGTGTTCCTCGGTGCGAGCATGGTGATTCCATTGAACTCCCACCGGGATGAAACGACGGCATGACTCACAATATTTTTGGGCTTGGTTATTCATTTTAATTTGGAAAGAATTACAATTGTAATTAATTTGTAGATTGTTTTTAAATTTTTATTTTCTTTTTCACAAAGTCAGTTGTATTGTAGTTAATTTACAATTAAAATTAATTGTTCTCACAAAGTCACTTTCAATTGAGGTACACTCGTTGATAAGATCACTTTACTGTTTTTCGAAACTGGTAAAAGGAGTAGTTCACTTCAAGAAAATTTGAATATACTGATTTGAATTTATCAAAATTCTGACTTAAATATAACTTTAAGGAGAGATTATTAGTATGAACTTAAACTTTAGTTTGTAAATTAAAAAATTCAAAGTTTTGATTGGTTGATGAAAATATTTTTCTTTATTTAAATATAAGAAATTAGACTTGGTTGATGAGAATATTTTCCTTAAATTTAATATAAGAAATTAGACTTTCATTATTTTCATTGGTTGATTACATCGAATATTTGATGGTGAGGGAGGGGTGAAAGTGAACCGTGACCTAGCAACCAGGTTGTCGACTACTCGGTTTCTAGACACATTTGCATTTGTCTAACTATTCTTCTCAAAGGGATGATTGCGAGGGAGGAAAGGTGGTGGAAAAGCATGCTCCCCATATGAAGAGGGGATAAAAGTGAGAAGTTACTGGGAAGAACCTTCACTTCGAATTGAAACTCCACTGGATCAGCAACAAAAACAGCTAATAACAAGTAATCAGTTAAACTTCAAGGAACAAACAACAGTTAAACATCAAGAAACAACAGTTAAACAGCAACAACAACAGTTAAACATCAAGAAACAAAAGTTAAACAGCAACAACAACAGTTAAACATCAAGAAACAACAGTTAAACAGCAATAACAACAACAAGAAACAACAGTTAAACATCAAGAAACATCAGTTAAACAGCAATAACAACAACAAGAAACAACAGTTAAACAACAAACATCATGAATAACAACCACGTGTGTAATGAAATCACCAATTTCCTCAAAGAAAATGGTGATTTCATTTTTGAGGATCATCGGCAGTCCCTGGAGATGATTTTCTCCCATCTTCAAAGGTTGGACAGAGTCGGTGAGAGAGAATCTAAATATGGTGTACATATGGTATCATGTCCCTGGGCCGACGATGACGTAAGAGAGGGCCCGGATACTTGTCAATGTCACCAGGCACCATACCTTAGAATTAAAGCTATTGCTTTAATTGACAAATATAAAAAACTTAGCCTTACATTTACAAATAAAAAATAAATAAAACAAAAAAAATATATTTGAATTTAAATTTAACATATTCTTTTGTTATTGGGGGTGGGTGTTTGTTTTCAGCTATTTCTTTCAGGTCAAAAAGTTTAAAAAAATAAAAATATATTTGATCTTAAAATTTACATATTCTTTTTGTTATTGGGGGTGGGTGTTTGTTTTCAGCTATTTCTTTCAGGTCAAAAAGTTTAAAAAATAAAAATATATTTGAATTTAAAATTTACATATTCTTTTTGTTATTGGGATGGGTGTTTGTTTCTCAGTGGCAAGCAAAGGGATCCCCTTTTCAAGGGTGTTTGTGTCGCTTGCTCTCAACAACTTGTTTTTCTGTCTTAACAAAACGGTATATGGCGATCATTTTACGTTTTGTAATAATGGATTCGGGGAACATGCGTGTGCCTGCTTTTTCAATAAAAATCATCGAGACGGAGCCTTAAAACTAATGTCATCATATTTAGTGTATAAGAAAAGCCTGTTACAAATTTCCAAATAAACATGACCTAAATTAAAATTTACATATTCTTTTTCTTTTTGTTATTGGGCGGGTGTTTGTTTCTCAGTGGCAAGCAAAGGGATCCCCTTTTCAAGGGTGATTGCTTTCAGCTGTTTCTTTTGAACGTGACAACAGCCCGTGACATTCTATCACGTACCCATGTGAGCACCACACTTTCTTAATCTAAGCAAAAAATATATCGCTATGATCACCTGCCACACCTCAGTAATTTCTCCCCGTTTAACTAGGATAATCTAGATAAGCAAAGGACACCCGTCACACCCCAGTAATTTTTCCCCCCATTAACCAGGAAAACCTAAATATAGCGCTATGATCACCCGTCACACCGTGTAAGCACCACACTTTCTCGATCTAAGCAAAGGACACCCGTCACACCCCAGTAACTTCTCCCCGTTTAACTAGAGTCCCGATTTCTGAACCGAAATTCGGGGGCGAATTCCTGAATACCATTCCTAGATATAAGCAACTTATCACCCTAATTAACGATCACCCGTCACACCCCAGTAACTTCTTCCCGCTTAATAAGAGTCCCGATTTTTGGACCGAATTTCGGGATCGGATTTCTGGTTACAAAAGCTGGATACAAAAGCTGGATACAAAAGCTGGATACAAATTAACGATCACTCGTCACGCACCCATTAACTTTAATTACCCCCACACCTGTCACATTGTCCTGATTTATTACCCTAATTAGCATAATTAATTACCTCCCCTTCCACTTTTGTATCCAGCTTTTGTATCCAGAACCCCCATTTTTACACTACTCCCTCTCTCACCTGTGAGCACAAGCAATGTGTATTTGACCATTGCTACCTATAATGGTAACAAGGGCTGTAGCTAATACGATCTGATTTGAGTCGGCTGTCATCGCATGGTGGACGGCAGAGGTGGTCAAAGGTTGTGTCACAATCGGCTCTTGTTTCTATGAAGCAGTGAATGATGTGGTTTCAAGCACACTAAGAGGATTGACAAGAAAGAACGGAAAGCGCTTTCCTGAGTCAGTTTATGCACAAGGGGAATGTTTTAGCGAATTCGAAACGTGTAGCGACTGATGCGGCTACAAATAAACTATGTGGGTGCGAATAAAAAAGTGCGGATGTATGTGTTTATATTTGTATAAATACAAGAGTGCCACAGAAATCGCGGGCTGATTGCGAGTCCGCGCAAATTCATTCAGAGTCATTCAACTGTCAGACGGACAGGCGGACCAATAATATATATACTTTATGTGGTCGGAAACGTCTCCTTCACTACGTTGCAAACTTTTGACTGAAATTGTAGTAACCTCTGCAAGCGTGTAAAAACATATTAATTTCTTGCGCGCCAAACAACACATTTTACCCGGCAACTCTAGAAACTGTCTGGAAAGTATTGTGGCTGCAATCAGCTATCTAAGGAAAATAATCAGAATTGATTTCTATTAAGTTTCTAAAAACATTGAAAGGAAAAGAATCTGTCCATGTCGAGACAAACTGTTGGAAAGATTCTTTGGCAATTGCTTCCAATTGCTGCTTCTGCCAGAAATTTGATCAAGATGAATTTGGAGCACTACTCTTCCTAATTTATTTCGCGAAAATAAAAAGCAAGAGTTTCGAAATGGCAAAATTGATCAAGAACCCGAAGAAGTTTACTCTTTTTCAGAGCACGATCAACCAGAAATTACTTCACAAATTCGTGAGTACATTGCATCCTTAAGCGACGTTAGAGTAGGACCCCTAGATTTAAAAAAGACGTCACAAATTTTTGTATGGGTTGTCTTAAAACTCCTCACAAATCTCGAGGCTGGAGAGCCCCTAGCAACAGCAAAGGCAGCGAGAATGCGGAAAAATACAAGACCTTGGACCCGGCCAAAGCGGAGAGACCGTAAAATAACGGTGCTGCGCTGGACCTTAGACCCACGCCGCCAAAAGGCAAAGAGGTCGAACGGTATATCCGTGCACTTTGGACCAGCACAAAGAGGATGCACCGTGAACCTACCGATCATCTGAGGACCTTGGACCCGATCCGTGCCGTGTGCAAAGGGAACTAACGGGACCGCCGCACAGTGTAGGATTTTGCCAATCTAGTGGGACTTAAATCAGTAGGAGTCGTATTTTTTAAGATATCGGCTTCAAATTTGGAGTGAATTTTCTAGTAAGCCCAAATATTATGGTGGACACAAAAAAAAAATGGGCGTGGCACTTTAGGGGGCGTACAAAAATAAAATAAAAAAAGATTATTTTAAGAAAAAAACCCCAATAAAAAAAAAAAAAAAAATTCGAAACTTTTAACTGTTTTTGTATTTTTGTCAGTTTTTGGAGACCATTTCTTTTTAATTTTTTTTTTGGAAAATGTTAGATTTTGGTTGTATGCTCATGTTTTTAGCTGTTAAAGACAAAAATAGAAAAACTTTGGTTTATATTTTTCAGTTTTTTTTTCTAATGGTAACAATTCAAACTTTATAGAAAAATTTTACTACTTTTTTTTTGGCCAAGCTAGTTTCACTCCGAAATCGAGTCACAGCTATCGTCAGTGTATCCATCTTTTGATAAAAGTTGGGACACATCTTCTGGAAGCTCTAAGTGTCTAGGTTTTGGTGGTCCTCGCAAATTTGCTATAAACGGATCGGATGATATCAGTAAACAGTGCATAAGAAACAAATATGGATACAATATTGGACAGACAATTTTTGTAAGCTGTCTCTAGGTATTGTATTGGTCTGCGGTAGCCCGCAGCTTCGCCTGCGGAAACTAAAATTTAAAATTAAGCATACCTTTATCTTTGCTAAATATTTTACATTTTAACAAGAAAGGAAGCTAGCTTCGGCAAGCCGAAGCTTATATACCCTTGCAGATCATTCTATTAATTTACAAAACGCAAAAATGTTAAATTTCCTATTATTTCACATTAATTTTTTGATCGTTCCTATGGCAGCTATATGATGTAGTAGTTCGATATTGATAAAATTCAAATCGAAATTCGAAATCATTTAAAAAGAGTCACATCCCAGAGAAGAAGAGAATACAATAAAAACCAACGAAGCAATAATTTATTTCCTATTATATTCCCATTAATTATTTTATCGTTCCTATGGCAGCTATATGATATAGTCGTCCGATTTTGATAAAAATTTATTCGAAATTCAGAATTAGATACAAAATGGTATTTCCAAAAGTAGGAGGATATGTTCAAAAACACCCAAGATATAATTTTTTTTACATTTTTTTCCCGACTATTTCTATGGGAGCTATATGATATAGTTGTCCGATCCGGCTTGTTCCGACTTATATACTACCTGCAATAGATATAAGACTTTTGGGAAAGTTTTAGCCCGATAGCTTTAAAACTGAGAGACTAGTTTGCGTAGAAACAGACGGACAGACGGACAGACGGACATGGCTAGATCGACTCGTCTAGTGATGCTGATCAAGAATATATATACTTTATGGGGTCGGAGACGTCTCCTTCACTGCGTTGCAAACTTCTGACTGAAATCATAATACCCTCTGCAAGGGTATAAAAATGCCCAATTTTTAGCCTATAAACCGAGGAAAGATTTTATCACAACTTTTTTCCTTAAATTCCGGAAAAACAACAGTATTTTGTCCTATGCAAACTACTTAAGGAAAATACAAAAATTGCCAAAAAAAAACCATTATGTGTTTTTTTAAATCGTTTTAAAATTTTTATGGATTGTTTGCATAAGTTATCAGATGGACAAAGTAGAAACAAACAAATTAGTTTTTCGACACAATTCCTCACTCTAAATTTCTTTAAAACATTAGTACTTTGTCCAAAACATATTGTTTTAAAATATAAAATGTCATTTTGCGCTGAGCATGTAATTGAATTCCCAATCCATTGCCATTCAAGCCCAGAAACATTAATCTAAACAACATTTTTTGTGAACAAAATTGATAAGATACGATTTTGATGAAATTTACATGTTAACCATATTAAACTCTTTTTCAATTTCGGAGAGGTTTGACTATTGCTGTCTCGCTCTTACCCAGATTAATTTATAGATTTTTTCCGTATGAATGAAGAGTACAAAAAAAAAAGTTGTTTTGGCAAATATGGATTATCACGCCGCGTTGAGTTCGTAATTCAATTCCAAATCGTTTAGCGTTTAAGTCTAGAAAATTAATTTGATTTCTTAAAAAAAATGAAAAAAATTGCATTAAGATATGTATACATATTTAAGAAATTTAAGAAATTTGAGGGATTATTTGTAATGTGAGTTCGCTTTGAAATGTTACAACCTATCCAAAATGTGATGGGAAATTCATCTTTCCACAGTTTAAAAAAATGATTGTCTCCAATTCTTATTTTAAAAAATGGAAACAATAGTATCGCCTTTAAGTGGACGCTCATATTATAAGTTTAAGAACATTTTTGAAAGTAAGGATAATTTTAGGCTGGATTTTCTTTTATCGGTCCTTTAAAACAAATCCTGTTGATCTTGGCTTTGCTACCTCGTTCTACTTTCCCCTTTGTTAATTGTCCCTGTATTTTTATACCCTTGCAGAGGGTATTATGATTTCAGTCAGAAGTTTGCAACGCAGTGAAGGAGACGTTTCCGACCACATAGTGTATATATTCTTGATCAGCATCACTAGACGAGTCGATCTAGCCATGTCCGTCTGTCCGTCTGTCTGTCTGTCCGTCTGTCCGTCTGTCTGTTTCTACGCAAACTAGTCTCTCAGTTTTTAAGCTATCGGGATGAAACTTTCCCAAAAGTCTTCTTACTATTGCAGGTAGTATATAAGTCGGAACCGACCGGATCAGACAACTATATCCTATAGCTCCCATAGGAAGGATCGGAAAAAAAAAACGTTAAAAAAATCTAGCTTCGGTGTTTTTTGAAGTATTACCTTCTAATCTTGGGAATATTTTTTTTTATATATTTCTGAATTTCGAATTAAATATTTAAAAAATCGGATCACTATATCATATAGCTGCCATAGGAACGGTCGAAAAATTAAATGGAAATTAATAGGAAAAAAATTATATCTTTGTTGATTTTTATTACATTCTCTTCTACTCTGGGATATGACTATTTTTAAATATTTCCGAATTTCGATTTTAATTTTAACAAGATCGAACTACTATATCATTTAGCTGCCATAGAAACGATCGAAAAATGTATGTGAAATAATAGGAAATTTAACATTTTTGCGATTTGTAAATTAATAGAATGATCTGCAAGGGTATATAAGCTTCGGCTTGCCGAAGCTAGCTTCCTTTCTTGTTTATCAAAGACGAAATTTTAAAGCTTTTTAAGCCAAATTATGTTTTCTTCTTTTAAAAATGTTATTTCTTGATAATTAATTAATTACGTAAGAATGTAGCAAGGGTATTTTTATGCATATATATGTTACCTATAGGTAACGAAAAGGTAAATAAAAACCAAATACTTTTGGCGATTTTGCTACCACAGTAGACAACTCTTATAAAGGAAACAAATATTTATATGAAGCAATGTCAAGAAAGGCATCAAGAAAATCAATTCAATATTAACCGCATTTTAGAATTATTATTTTGTTTTCAGTATTTTTTATTAATCAGTTTTTCACCTTGATTAGAATTATATTAACAAAGACAGGAAGACAGGTGGACGGGGAAGCCGTAAATCAAATTGTTTAAACATTTGAATTTGTTTAAACAATATGAGGCACGTGTAATAAAGAGCAAGAAAATCAATTGGTTTGAATATTTAATGTTCTTTTAATATTATCAATGCGATTTGAATTTTAGTTCACAAAAATCTGTTACAAAATGTCTTAAATGTGGAAATGTAAATGAAATATTCTTTTAGCAAAAGGATATCAGTATTATCTTGAATTTGAATTTGAGCGAATCTCAATTCCTTAGTCAGCTCCCAGCGGGAATGTGAGAAGTTGGTTTTTGTGTTCTTGAAATCCTGTTCCTTTTTGCAGGCGGCGGTGTGGGGATAGAAAATTTCTGAGCGTTAAATGGGGGTGGGTTTCTGAGTAGCATCAATATCAGGCCACTTATGCGCTGTGTGATTTCTGTGGCACTACGATTATAATATTTTTTAACAAAAAATCACCAACTTATTATATTTAAAAATCCTATGATTTGTTTTAAAAATTATCTTTAATTTTTAGTTATTTTAAAATTCGTAGAAAAAATAATAATAATTTTTAATCAAATAAATTAAACTAAATAATATAATCATAATGTCTATAATCATAATATTTATTGATGATTTTAATTTATTTTACTCACAATTTTTACAAATAATAATAAGAATGAATGCGGGTAATGTGGTAAGACGATTAAAAAATGTGATCACATTTATCAAGGATTGCCATAAAATTACAAAGAAAAATATTATTGTTTTTTATATTTTTAAACATTTTCTGTGAAATAAAATAATTCGATCGTGGCAGGTGTGACCCTAACTTACAACGAAATTAACACCAAATTTATCTGCACTTTGCATTTTGGTATTATCAAGTATATGATGCAGGATCACATCATTTTACATTTCGTCCAAAAAAAGTGAAAAATTGTTCGGTTAATTCTAAAAAACAAGAAAAAGGTAAGTGATAACATAAATGTTGTTGCTTAATAATCTTTATTTCAGCGTTACAGAGCTTAGTACCACATATATTTTCGCCATTAATAAATATAAGCCTCCAGATGCTATCTTTAACACAAACTCTGCATTTTAGTGTCACTTGAAATGTTTTTAATCTTCACCATTTGTAAATGGTGTGCGGTGTTCATTAAATGGTTGTATGAATAGTACTTCAGTACTAACTTAGTTGTTTAACTTAATCAAAATATTACATTTATTTCAGCCAGGCCGATTGAGACTTCTTGGGACCAGAACTGTTGCGCTTAAATTTCCCGTGTGTTATATTTTCTTTTCATAATTCCCATCCCCGACATTAAACATCTGATCAGAGGGTAAATGATCGGCCATGGCAAACTAGGCATAATTTCTGGAGAGATCCCTTAATTTTGTATGGAGATGTAATAATGGTAATTACTCTTATTATTATTCCTG
Source organism: Drosophila lutescens (assembly GCA_037075285.1). Taxonomy (NCBI): domain Eukaryota; kingdom Metazoa; phylum Arthropoda; class Insecta; order Diptera; family Drosophilidae; genus Drosophila; species Drosophila lutescens. The sequence continues at coordinate 8,237 of JBAMCF010000005.1, read as the reverse complement.
GTCTTACATTCATATCTTAATTATTTTTTATATTTTCAGGAGGCAGGCTTACAAGACATGGATACCTAAGACCTGCATTCGGCCAAGCAAAAACCGGGAATGCTTCAGGCATTAACAATTGTAAATATTACAATATTAATAAATACATATACAAATATTACATGAAAACAAGAGAGAACGCTATAGTCGGGTGCCCCGACAATCAGATACCCGTTACTCAGGTAAAGGGAGTGCGAGGGAGATGGAGATAGAAACTTTGAACACGCATAACTTTTTAACGAATGGTCCGATTTGAAAAATTTCTTCTACATTTCGATAGGTATTGATAAACACAATAAAACTGAATTTTTACTTTTCCGAAATATTGAAATTTTTAAAATCGTATTTAAGCGATTGTGGGCGTTAGTGGGGGCGTGGCACCCTTTTGAAACAAACTTGCGCTGCGTAGGAACTCCAAGAATCTTCATGCCAAATACCAATCTTCTAGCTTTTATAGTTTCCGAGATCTCAGCGTTCATACGGACAGACAGACAGACAGACAGACAGACAGACAGACGGACAGACGGACAGACGGACATGGCTAGATCGACTCGGCTAGTGATCCTGATCAAGAATATATATACTTTATGGGGTCGGAAACGCTTCCTTCTCCCTGTTACATACTTTTGCACGAATACAATATACCCTTTTACTCTACGAGTAACGGGTATAAAAAGTTATTTTTATTGTGGGAAATCAGATACTGCAAAACAGTGAAAAACCAAAACTGGGAGGGTGTGGAAAAGCAGATATTGCAAATAGAGGAAAACCACTACTGAGCACGTGTGGAAAATCTATAATGCGGGAAGTCAAAAAACCAGTAGATTTTGTCCTGCATTCTTCTGCCAGAGATCCAGATAGAAACCTCACTTCCCCCTTACTTTTTGTGTCACCCCCGTGTATTTTAAAACCAGAGATGGAAGAAATGTAAGGGGTGAATGAGGTTTAGTCCCTACCGCTTAAATGGAGAAACCTGATGAAAACATGTTATTTTCCAGAGGAATTTTTCCGGTGGGCTGCAATGCACACACACAAACGTAGACACGCATATATGTATGTAATGGCTATGTGTGTAAAATACGCATTTTTTGGATACCCACCGGGTATCCCTTTATCCGACATCAGACGTGTTTTTGTATCGCTCCGCCGAATGATTATAAAATATAGTGAAAATAACCGAAATTAATTCGCGAAAAGACGCTCTGGGTAGGCATGGGTACAAGTGCTCGTGTTGCCCATGAAAATTTTAAGATTAGTGTGATAAACTACAAATTATAAATTAAAAGCCAACGTGTCAGAGTGCAAGCTCTGAAATATAATTAAAACAAGAGAGAACGCTATAGTCGGGTGCCCCGACAATCAGATACCCGTTACTCAGGTAAAGGGAGTGCGAGGGAGATGGAGATAGAAACTTTTAACACGCATAACTTTTTAACGAATGGTCCGATTTGAAAAATTTCTTCTACATTTCGATAGGTATTGATAAACACAATAAAACTGAATTTTTACTTTCCCGAAATATTGAAATTTTTAAAATCGTATATAAGCGATTGTGGGCGTTAGAGGGGGCGTGGCACCTTTTTGAAACAAACTTGCGCTGCGTAGGAACTCCTAGAATCTGCATGCAAAACGCCAATCTTCTAGCTTTTATAGTTTCCAAGATCTCAGCGTTCATACAGACGGACAGACAGACATGGCTAGATCGACTCGGCTAGTGATCCTGATCAAGAATATATATCCTTTATAGGGTCGGAAAAGCTTCCTTCTATCTGTTACATACTTTTGCACGAATACAATATACCCTTTTACTCTACGAGTAACGGGTATAATGAGCACAGCTCGGCAACAACAACAAGACGAACGTCGACTTTCGTCACTCAGAAATCAGAACGACGCTTACTTTTATATACGAGCTGATGAGTCAAAAGTACCAACGAAAACTTCAACATTGCAAGTGAACACAGAGAGAGCGCGCTCGCTCTCCCCTGCATTACTATGTGCAAGCACCCAATGAGCCGTGGAGTGCCCAATGCCCGTCCCCCGACCCCCACGACCTTACAATCAATATAACAACAACTACCAGCACAATGCCCGTATTTACCACTGTGACTTCGACACTAACAACGACAACCAACACAACAACAACTACATCTACTGCAGTCACTCAGCGCCCGGCATCGTCAGTTCTGACCGGCAAGCTCCCCTTCTTCCAACAAAAAATTACAAAAAATGCTAACGGAACGTTAATACAAACTGGAATCGATCGCTATGTGCAAATAAAAAGAAAACAAGAGAGAACGCTATAGTCGGGTTGGTGTCCCGACTATCTAATACCCGTCATTCAGCTAAAGGGAGTGCGAACGCTGTACTCGGGTTGGTGTCCCGACTATCTATTGGGGCTAAAGGGAGTGCGAGGGAGATAGATATATAAACAATTTTGATTGCGTATAACTTTTTAATGAATGGTCCGATTTGAAAAATGTCTTCTACATTTCGATAGGTATTAATAAACACTATAAAATTGCGTTTATATATTTTTAAAATCTTAAAAGATGTGGCCTCCAGACACATTTGAAAATCGTTTATGGCGATAGTGGGCGTTAGGGGGGGCGTGGCACCTCGATGAAACAAACTTGCGCTGCGTAGGAAGCCCAAGAATATGAGTGTGAAATCTCAACCTTCTAGCTTTTATAGTTTCCGAGATCTCAGCGTTCATACAGACAGACAGACAGACAGACAGACAGACAGACAGACAGACAGACAGACGGACGGACGGACAGACGGACATGGCTAGATCGACTAGGCTAGTGACCCTGATCAAGAATATATATACTTTATGGGGTCGGAAACGCTTCCTTCTAGCTGTTACATACTTTTGCACGAATACAATATATTATAATAATATTATTAAGCCCGCAATCTTCTATAAAAACCAACGCCTCAAAAGTATCAAAATCAAATATTATCACTGTCCCGAAATATCGGCTGACCAATAACAGATTTTCGATTCTTAGTGACACAAACGAAGATAATGCTGCCACTCAAACAACCACGGCTAAGAAACTAAGGCCACCACCCATATATGTTCGTCACGGAAATTGTGCTGAGCTAGTCAAAAAAATAACTGACCTTATTGGAGCTAACAAGTTCTATGTCACTTCTATAAAAAGAGGTAACATAAATGAAACCAAAGTTCAGGTAAACGACGAACAAGATTATCGAATGCCTAGATGAGGGAAAAACCAATTACTATACCTACCAACTCAAAAGTAGCAAAGGCCTTCAAGTAGTTATCAAAGGAATTGAATCAACAGTTCCAACCATTGAAATAATAGATGGGCTTAAAGAAAAGGGTTTTAATGCCAAAACGGCTATAAACATAATAAACAGAAACAAAATTCCCCAGCCAATGTTCAAGATAGAACTGACGCCTGAAAATATGCCTTTAAATAAAAATGAAGTTCACCCAATCTACAAGCTTCAATATCTATTGCACCGCAGAATCACGGTTGAGGAACCCCATAAACGGAATGGACCCGTCCAATGTACGAATCAAGAATATGATCATACGAGAAAATACTGCAAAATTCGCGCAGTCTGCGTTGTCTGCGGGGATGCACATTTAACTATGGATTGCCCTCTAAATAAGGAGAACCAATCTGCCAAAAAATGTAGCAACTGTGGGGAAAACCACACGGCCAACTACAGAGGTTGCCGTATTTATAAGGAGATGAAAAACCGCCTAACCCAAAAAATAACTGCAGCTAGAAACCCAGGCATCCGCCAAAATCTTCCATACATACCATCAACAACTACACCGGGAGTCTCTTTTGCTCAGGCGCTGAGCTACAACAACGGGTCTTACGCTTCAGTTCCAACACTTACATTTAAACAAACCACTCCAGGATTGTTGGAGCAACAGGCATCGAACCATACTTCGGAAAGTATCTGCGTAAACACATCTCAATTACCTAGTGGTATAGAATTAATGATGGCAACTATAACAAAAACAATGGGAGCAATGCAGCAAACGCTGCAGGAGCTTGTGCGCACTCAAAATCTCCTCCTGGAGCTTTTAGTCAAACAAAAATCTTAGATGATTACTCTTAAAATATCTTTCTGGAATGCGAATGGCATTTCGCAGCACAAATACGAGCTTATGCAGTTCCTTGATCAATATGACATTGACGCCATGCTCATATCAGAGACTCACTTAACAAATAAAAACTATTTTCATCTTACTGGCTATACATTTTATTCGACAAATCATCCTGATGGGAAGGCTCATGGAGGTACTGGAATTCTGATAAAGAATCGCATTAGGCATTACGAGATGCCATCATTCGCTACGACTTATATCCAAGCAACAGCAGTACACCTCGAAACCCAAAGCGGCTACCTAAACCTAGCCTCTATATACTGCCCACCGCGCTTCGCTATTACCGAAGCAGAATTCCTAAACTTCTTCGATGTATTGGGTGACCGCTTTATAGCAGCTGGTGACTACAATGCAAAGCACACCCACTGGGGATCTCGACTCATCAACCCTAAGGGAAAACAACTTTACAACGCGATAATAACTCCACGAAACAAGCTTGACTTTATTTCTCCGGGTAAGCCTACATATTGGCCAACAGATCCAAATAAGAAACCTGACCTAATTGATTTTGCTATCACAAGAAGAGTGCCGCAGGCTCATGCTCACACTTATCAGATCTATCATCAGATCATTCGCCCATCTTGCTTCACCTCTACGACCATCCTCAGGTTACAGAACGCCCACATTCTCTAACTACTGGTAAAACAGACTGGCTCAAATACAGAAAGTATGTAAGTACCCATATTAATGACTGCCCAAACATTTCCTGTGTAGAAGACCTCGACAATTCAGCTGAAGCGTTAGTGAATGTGGCTGCACAACATTCCACGCAACCTATAACATCTAATAAACTATTTAACAGCAGTCGTGCTTCTAGGCACATCGAAGAACTGCTATACAATAAGAGAAGGCTTCGTCGAGAGTGGCAAGCCCATAGATCCCCAGCCTCCAAGGAGCGCCTAAAAATAGCCAACTGCATACTCCGCAAAGCATTAGAAGCTGAGAAAAATAGAGATGAACTATCCTTTATGAAGCAACTCTCACCAAATAGCAAACGATATCCACTGTGGAAAGCTAAGTCAGGCATTTGTCCACCAATAGAAAGTGAATCACCCCTACATACGCAAACAGGAACTTGGGCCCGCAGCAACGAAGAGAGGGCGAATAAATTTGCCCTCCATTTAGAAAATGTCTTCAAACCACTTCCAGCAACGAATAGCTTTGTGCTGCCAATAATCTCCAATCCTGAAGCTAGCCCGCGAGTTATATTCCATCCAGAAGAAGTTACAAGAATCATACAGTCCCAAGACAAAAAGAAAGCGCCGGGTCACGATCTCATCACCCCAAAAATGATTATAGAACTGCCAAACTGTGCAATACATCTTCTAACCATAATATTTAACAGCATGATGAATTCTGGATATTATCCTCAACAATGGAGGAAGTCTGTCATCATAATGATCCATAAAGCCGGAAAGGACAAGTCCCAGCCATCGTCATATAGGCCAATCAGCCTTCTGCCGTGCCTATCAAAGATATTTGAAAAGCTGCTCCTCAGTCGCATCAAGCAATACTTACAAGCCCACAATGCAATACCAATGCACCAATTCGGATTTCGTGAAAAACACGGAACTATTGAACAAGTGAACCGGATAACCTCCGAGATTGAGAGAGAGAGAGAGAGAGAGATATTGCTCCGCTGTCTTTCTGGATGTCGCACAGGCCTTCGACCGCGTGTGGCTGGACGGCTTAATTCATAAAATCAGATTAATACTTCCACAAAGCACCCATACAATTTTGGAGTCCTACCTACAGAAAAAAAGCTTTGCAGTGCGATGCAAAGATTTCCTCTCTGATTATCATCCAATAAAAGCTGGAGTACCCCAAGGAAGTGTGCTTCGGCCGACATTGTATATTATTTATACAGCCGACCTCCCGACATCCACTCTTACAAAAACCTCAACTTTTGCTGATGATACTGCCCTCCTAAGTCGGTCTGAATGTCCTCTTAGAGCAACGCAACACCTAGTAGATCACCTCGTGCTTCTAGAACAATGGCTAGCAGACTGGCGCATAAACGTTAACGAACAAAAAGGTAAACATGTTACTTTTACCCTTAACAGGCAAACCTGCCCTCCACTATCCCTGAACAACATTATTATGCCACAAACAACTGAAGTAACATATCTAGGAGTCCACCTGGATAGACGACTCACTTGGCGTAAACATATCGAAGCTAAGAGAAATCATTTAAAATTTAAAGCCAGCAATCTACATTGGCTAATTAACGCCCGCTCGCCACTAAAATTAGAGTACAAAATATTTTTGTTTAATGCAGTCCTAAAACCAATTTGGACATATGGCTCCGAGCTATGGGAACACGCATGTGCCAGCAACTTAGAAATAATCCAGAGAGCTCAATCAAAGATATTGAGAACTATAACAGGAGCACCGTGGTATATACGGAATGAAAATATTCATAAAGATCTAAACGTAGGCTTAGTTAAAGACGAACTCGACAAAGCGAAAGCAAAGTATAATCTCAAGCTCCAGGCCCATCCTAATGACCTTGCGCGGTCTCTAACCTGGACCACAAGCTATACACTACTCCGGCGAAGAGACCTCCCCACCCAGCAACAATAGTTAGGGCCGTTATTCTAAATAATTAATTTGTAATTAATTAAAATATATAAAACTAGCTTTACCCGGAGCGACTTCGTTCGCTTAAAATTTGTTTATAGTACGGTTGTCAGGACTTTCTTATTTCTTATTAGCGCGTTTTTTTGAAAACCTTTGTGTAAACAACCTTTGTAGAAGATCCTTCATGAGAGAGAATCGGAAGGCTACTGGCAGAGCTATATAATAAACTAGCTTTACCCGGAGCGACTTCGTTCGCTTAAAATTTGTTTATAGTACGGTTGTCAGGACTTTCTTATTTCTTATTAGCGCGTTTTTTTGAAAACCTTTGTGTAAACAACCTTTGTAGAAGATCCTTCATGAGAGAGAATCGGAAGGCTACTGGCAGAGCTATATAATAAATGAATGTGATCTATGTAAAAGTAGTGAATTTGTATACTTTCTATCGGTTACAATACTATCAATGCAATTTTAATTTGCGCACAAATGTACACTTGTTTGTAAATTGTTTCAAATTTGTTGTTTTGAATGAAACGAAAACATTTGTAAACACACGAAAAGATTGGCATCTCATACAAAAGTAGCGAAGTAACTTATTATTTTCCGATTCCACATTTGATTGATAATTATTAATTTTAAGCTCGACAAATTTTGCATTGGCTAAAAGGAAATTAATGTTTTTATTTGTATTTAATCACATTATCTACTTTCGAGTAGAAACATACACACATATTGTGTGTATGTATTGTATTGTACATGTATTGTACACATGCTACAAAATGAAAAATATTTTTTTAAAAATAAAACCTAAGTATTTGATCCACAGGACTGACTATTAATCGAAAATCATATTGATCGGAACAGCAGTTTAAGTTTTTAAAATCCAAACCTAATTTGAACTTAAATTGCCCCTTTCCCCTCCCTATCACACACAGCACTACCCCACCCCCTCGTCAGTTTTCTTGGCTGTTGCTCTCTCGGCCGTCGCTCTCTTGGCATCCGCTCTCTGGGTTTCGCTCCCTCGGCAGGCTCCCACAAAATGCAACGCAATAACTTAGAAAATCTAAATAAATTCGTTAAAAATACTTTAAAAAATGTTAAAAACTTGAAAAATAAAACTTAAGCATTTGGGCCATAGAATAACTAATGATCCAAAAATTATCTTGATCGGAGCAGCGGTTTAGATTTTTAAAATCGAAAAGCTAATTTTAAATGTAGCCCCCAAATTATGGGGGATATCGAAATTTCTTTTAGATTTCTAATTAGGCCTTTTCAAGACCTAAAATTCTGCAAAATCCAAATATCGAAATTCCAACCACTTTAGAAGTTAAGCTTAAGTACATCTAATTCTTTTTTGCTCTAAATATGGATGTTGGAGCTGTTTGGGGCCACTGGGGGGACATGTCGGATCTTAGTGGGCGCCTACGCCCCCAATGAAATACTGTGGAAAAATTTGGCTGCT